>JAPDSC010009164.1:1015883-1055459 GCA_026290005.1 Latrodectus geometricus | reverse complement strand
TTTTTTTTTTTTTTTTTATTTCCTTCATGATGAAAGAAATTAATCTCGAAATGAAAAAAGCTAATATTTTTAGTCTTTATAATCTTTACTTAATAAAAATTACAATAATTATCTTTAAAGTTACAAAAAAGATCGATTATATAATAAAATATAATTATTTTAAAATATTTATATTTTGAAATAAAGCTTGAGGGATGAAGTGTGCATAATTTATAATCGAGTGCAATTGAATTATAGAAACAATAAATTATTATTTATTTATTTTATTATTTACTTTTACTTTGAATAATTAGTAAGGTTTTACATATATTCGTGTAAATGAAATAAAATAACTATATTTGGAAATCTAATTCTCTTAAGTATTATATTTGATGACAAATTCTATTCATAGCAATTACTAATGCTCCAGGTTAGAAATCATGAAAAAATTAGGCTCCATCATATGTGTTTCAATTGTTATTCTGTTGAAATATTACACTTTTAAATATTAAAAAAATTTAAACTATGGTATATAAAAGTTTAAGATAATTAAATTCATTACTTATATTACTGTAAATGTTATTAATTTTGCTTGTCAAGTTTATTAATTAAACAGAAATGAAAAGCAACAACTACAATATGATCTTTTTCTTTTCAAACAAATTTTTTCCTAAGGCCAAATTAAGAATCTTGCGAAAAATTTGATGCATATTAAAGAACTGAAATGGATTTACAATTTTTTAACTGTCTTAAAAATATAATTTTTTTCATTTCAGTTGGAAAAAGGTGAGTCATTAAGTATGGATTGTCTAGGAGATTTGAGAAGCCCGATAAATACTCATTTCTGGAAGGCAAAGCCATTTTGGCATCATAATCAAGAAATTTTCGTGCCAGATGAAGATCGAGCGAGTATTATGGACACCATGAGCCTCTATATAGCAAGCGTTATGCCAGAAGATAATGGAGTTTGGGTCTGTGAAGTGCGGCTGTCAGAAAAAGCTTCTCTAACTACAGCAGTTTATAGCGTTGCAATACAGAATGATGCACCAGATATCGTAGCAAATATTGGTGACCCCTTGTCATTACCATGTAAAGGTAGTGAACTGCATAAATTTTTTTCCTCAAAAATGGTCACTCAATGGTATCATAACAGCAATATTTTCAAAGAATTCGAAGAGTCTCAACCAGTGCCGTATTTGAAGATTGATCAGAGTACTCCATCATACAATGGAATTTGGTTGTGCAAGGTAGTCGAACGGGATATTGATTCGCCACGTGCATCTTTAGAATGGGCAACAAATGCCATCTGGGTAAGAGTTTCGTCTGAGGAATCAACAGATGCTGATCAACCAAAAAAGAAAAGCGTTGTTAATTCTCGGATAGTGACATATGTGGTAGTTGCTTTGGCAATGATAGCCGTAGCCGTAGCTTACTATTTTTTTGTTATAAGAAAAAAATCTCTTAAAAAGGGAAAGGTTAAAAAACCGAACGATGTTGGAAAAGGAAAATCGCCTAAGAAATTGCAGAATAAAAAAGCTAAAACAACAATGGAGGATGAAATCAAACAAAAAAGTGAATCCATAAAAAAGAAAAGGCGAGAGGAATTTCAAAAGGGATTTTCATCTCAGAAAAAATCCCCAAAACACAAAACAAATAGATTAGAAGACCATCGAAATAAGAAAAACATCGGCAGGAAATAGACTATACATTAAGGAAAATAGAGAAAATATAGAATAAAAAAAAATTAAATATTAAAAACAGTAAATTCTATTTGTATGATTTTTACACAAACCTATTAAAAAATTTTTTTATTTATATTAATTTTAATAAAGGTTTAATTGTATAGTATTATGTGTGTATCCATTCTTCAAAAATATTTTATTGCAAGAAATATTTCTGTAAATTCTATAGATTTTCATCATAAGGTCATAAAAAAATATGTTACATGAGATTTTTGATATTTTCGCTACTCTCATATGCTTTTCTAGTTGGTTTGAATATCGATTACATCACAGAATAGAAACTTCCAAACTACCCTTTAAGAAATTACATACTCTTGGTACCCAAATCTTCTCACTAAACACTTTATATCATAACTGACCGATTAATAAATTATAAAAAGGCAAGACTATTAAATACAAACTTTAAAAAAATATATATAGATTAAAACGAGAATAAAAGAAAATTTATCCAAATGTTATACTAATTTCTTATCTCAACATTTGTAAGAGGTAAAAAGAAATTTATTTAGCTATATCACTCGCTTGTTAACATTCCTGAATATTCAACGTTTCTCATAATCTTCCCAATCATACATGTTTTGAAGTTTTTTTTCTCCAATTAAGAAGTGATTGACAAATTTTTATTTCTCCTACAAATGATGCTAATTTTAATATATTACAAACAGTTCCAAACATAATAATTTTTTGCGGTGTGTGTGTATAGAATGAAAAACAATTTATTTAAAATAAGTACAATTCTCTTCAATTTTAAGAGAAATGTCTAATAAAAATTTTTATACGGAAAATAATTTCGAAAGAAGTAAAATTTGTGAACAAAAAATTACATAGTGTGAAATATATATGTGACTTTTGAGAACACGTTATGAAGAATTTTATAGTAGATATTTTATAATTTAACTATACATTCTATTACTCCATAAATTCAGTTATAGAAGTAATAGTAAGTAAAGTTAAATTTAAAATTTTTTATACATGTATGTAAGAAACGACACATATCATTTATAGATTTTCTTTAATTTTATTTAAAAACAATCACAGGTAAACTATAATAAAATGTAAGAATGGGTGTAATAGTACACTGACATCACTAAAGATTCATTTTCCTCAGTAACAGGTTCCACAGTAATAGGTATCGTTTATCAAGAGGGTTGGAGTTTCTCAGCTTGCTTCAACATTCCCTGCGCCCTTGCCTTGCAAAACAGTTCTATTCAAAGTATTTTTACAAGATATTTATGTTTTTTAATATGCATAGTAAATATATCAAAAAGTAAATAAAACATTAGTATATTATATATATAGAGTAAAGTTATCAGTATGGAGAAGATATATTTTATGAAAACATTTTATAAAAACATTTTAAAAAAGAAGTAATATAAATCTTACAATTTCGTGTATCAATAGGTTACGGGAACTGTTTCAAAATATGTTTGAAAATAAAAATTGCATTTTTAAATCGATAAACTTGGTGTATTGATATAAGTTCATTTTCTTATAAAGCGACCCGTTCAGCTCTTGTTGAGTCAATTTAATGCAGGGTAAGCTAAGAGTATTACTTACCCCTTATTTCTTAGGTGTACTTTAACTATTCTATACATATGCTATTTTTTTTCATGGCATATTCTCTTCTGCAATAGAACCGTATCCCCTAATTTAATATTTTTCTTTTCAAAAAACCCATCTATTTCGTTGTTGCAAATTATTGAAATGAATAAAATGTGAGTATTTCCAAATCGAATACTTTTAGATGGGTTTTATTTGAATTCAAATAAATTGACTCAACTAGTGCTGTAATAAGTCTTCTTAAAAAAATGAACTGTTATCAATTTACCAAGTTTATCGATATCTGAAAGCAAAAGGATTTAAAGAACGTGCACGTTTAGAGCCTTTCTTTTACCTTTACCAAATTATGAGTAATTCTTCATGGGTGTGGTTAGCTTTGCTTACTACACGTTTAAACAAACATTTTCACAGCAGCTTCTCAAAACCCTTCAAAATAAGGGGTTCTTGGGGAAAGTACTTCCACTCAATTCTTTCTTCACTTAAATAATTGTTAACTGTGCCACACATTTTTTTATTTCCTTATTTACTACAACAAAAGCATTGTCTGAAATGATTAAAGAGCATTTTCCTCAACAGGAAATAAATCATTTTAAACAAGAAATCTTTAATTCTTGTCTGATCAGTGATTTTTTCCAAATGCAGTGAATTAGTAACTACGAAATCAAACATACAAATATAAATTATATGGCTCTTTTCCTTAAACTTTATTTTCAATGTAGAAAGGCTCTCAGATCGATTACAACTGTCTTACAAGATAGTCAAGGTTATCTCTGACAGCAGGCAAATCACCCATTAATTGCTCAATTGTCTTAGGATTACATTTTACGCTCATATTTTTGTATTATCATCTTGCACATACTTTTCCATTTGATTTCCTGTATTATTGACATATTATAATAGAGGAGGATATGAGTACTAATGTTTTTATAACCTCTTTAATTATTCATTATCATAAAATATTGATGGTACCTTAGTACCAAACATCTTTTATGATAATAATCAGTAATTAAAAAGGTCAATTTATGTTTATAAAAGGTAACAATATGGGATGTTTACTTGAGTAAGACACATTGGAATGTGTAAGTGACCTGCATAACTCTAAGTAATCACTGATTATCCATAAAAAGATGCAAAAAAACTCATTTATATCCATATCAGTGTTTTTGAAGGAGTTGAATTCTAAATTGAAAAGTGCTGCAAACAAATGGCTCTTGTAGTTCAGTAAAGTGAGAACTGAAAAACAAATGTAACCTTGCGGAACACAACCCTTTAATCATCAAAATGTCTTTACATTAAAATGTCAAACATGATATCATGCAGAAATGGAAAGTAATAGTGGGTAGTAGTATACCAAGGGTGGTATATATAAACTGGATGAGCCCCTAACTAATTACTCTATCCCAGAAGAGAGAAGATAATATAGAACAGAAAAATGTAACAAAAAAAATCTATCTTTCAATTATATTGTTAGGAATATTATTGTTTTATACGAGAAACAAAAGGGAAATATTCTCCTTTGAATTTCAGACTTGATATAATAGATTGCCTGATTGAAAGAAATGGTATAGTAAATGAGAAAAAGACGTTGAGTTTGAGAAATGAGACAACTAGAAATTTTGTTCAATACTTTACGATTATCTGAAAGGAACTTTCTATTTCCTAAACTGACAAAAGCAAGGTAACGTTTTATGTGTTGCTCGAAAAGAAATGACTTCGGAAAACCTTTACGGACTGTAATGGTGAATCATGTTTGTCTCCTTGTTTAAAAATTTACCACACAGAAACAAAATTTTAAAAGGATAATTAAAGAAAGAAATATACATTTTCAATTCTCAACAATCATTTTTGTAAATTATTCTTTCTCGTCCCTATATTTCTTAAGAGGAGAGCCAACTTTAAGGATAAAAGTTTTTTTTCTAATGAAAATTAAGAACAAATATAATTTCGTGAAATTAATTAATTAATATTTCTGAGTCTTGATTTGAGTTTATATAATCGATTTCATAAAATTACTTATCAATGAATATGTTTATTTTTTAACACAATAAGAATGAAAAATAGGAACTGTTATAAGGTTAATTGTGTCATTTGGAGTAATTTGGTTGCCAGTTCGTTTTTTGAGTGAGAAAATAAATCCTTTCTGACTAACGGTAAAACACATTCATTGTTAACTTATGACATTAAAAATTTTTGTAGGGTGAATTTTTTTCGTTACTGGAGAAGTTCTTATACATCTAATATAAAATTTTCTGCTAAAGAATTTTACCTGTGGATAAGTCACTACTTAAATTACTTTTTAATGAGCGTTATTAATTTAATAAGTAAACATTATAAATAGTACTAATAATTTGTACATAATTAAATATATACTTGTACTGTGTAAAGCTATTTTCATTAAATAAAATTATCTATTCAGATAGACTGATAATATCTTTAATTAAATATTTTACAACGTTATTTTCATGTTTCTAATAAACATCTTAACTTTGGTTTCTTTTCAAAATTTTTGTTTTTATTCATGAAATTTTTTACAGATTAAAAATAATTTAAATAACTATATAATAATATTTAACATATCATATCATTTTTAAATTAAGTTCAAATTTTTTTAAAGACATTTAATTTTATGAGTATCAGTTTAGTGCTTGTTTTTAATTATGGTACTTTTTAGGCCTTTTGTGCTGAAGAACATTTTATATAACATTAAGTTTAACTTGGTAATTTTCATCAAGATATTTATTTAATAAGTAATATGCAAATGAAATGTATACAATTTATGTATTAAATTACACTTCAACTGAAATATTAGATATAAATATTTAATGATTTATTATGTCCATTATTTCAGAAGCACTGAACAAGTAGATAAACCAAACAGATGTTGCTTTAATAATTAGTTAGTATTTTTGTTTCTGTAATGTTTGTTGTTTATTCATGACAGATAATCAAGAGATTAAACATAACTTTATTAGTTACAAAAACAATATTAAGTTCATTCCATCAGATCGTCCTTCTTTCTGTAGCACATTCAAATAAAACTTCTTAAAACCAGTCTCTCTTGTTGCCAGATACAGCTTAATTAATTATAAAATGAAAATAAATTTTTATATATTAAGTACATCACATCCCCCCCTTTTAGCTTTTAAATCTATAATAATCCTTCATGTGTGATGGAAATTTTACAACACGTCCAGATCTGGTCTGATAATGGGTATTATCTTGACAACTCAATACACTTGGTGACTTCTTAACAAGATTATGATTTTTTGAGTTACAAGCTGAATTCTCATCATTAATATCACTATCACTCAATGGAAAATCTAAGTCAGCGTAAATAGATTCAAAATCTCTTTTAACTTTTGATAATTTTAAATGTTTTCTATTTCTCGTAAGGACGCGATTATTTGAAGCTTGCACATTATAAGACCTTGGGTTTTTATTAACAGAAAGCACAGTTCCTGGCTCCCAAGTTTTACTCTTAAAATTCCATATGCACACATTATCCCCTACTTTTAAAGGCTTTAATATTTTAGTGTTTCTATCAAAATAAGACTTTTGTTTTTCTTGACGTTGCTTTAATAATTTTGGTACTTCTCCAAATATCTCTACATTTAGCAATTTATTACTAATGGGTAATTTTGTCCTTAATCTCCGGCTAAACATCAGTTGTGCAGGAGACAAACCTAATCCAGAAATGGGAGTATTTCTATACTCTAATAGTCCTACAAAAGGACGTTTGTTATCCTCATAAGCTTTCTTAAAAATTGCTTTTATAATTCCAACAGCTTTCTCAACCATTCCATTGGATTGTGAATGATGTGGACTAATAAATTGACATTCTATATCCCATTCTTTTAGAAATTTCTTAAACTCAAAACTGTTAAAGGGATTGTTATCACATACAATTATTTCAGGTACACCAAATCTAGCAAAGATTAGTTCTAAGGATTTTATTATGCTTTCCACTGTTTTAGTAGTTACCTTTTCTACTTCAATCCATTTTGAGTAATAATCAATCACCACTAAATAATTATTATTTCTGTAAAACATTAGGTCAATGCCAATTTTTTGATATGGTCTGCTCGGTACTTCATGAGGCATTAATGGTTCTTTAGACTGAGCCTTCCTAAATTTTTCACAAATAGCACATTGCTCCACTATATTTTCGATATCTTTACTAAGGCCAGGCCAATAAAATATTTCTCTTGCCCTATTTTTACATTTTTCTATACCAAGGTGAGATTCATGTATTAAATTTAGCATTTCTTTGCGCAATGATACAGGAACTACTAATTTATTGTTTAAAAATAGTAAATCATCAATTATAAACAAATCACTTTGCAATTTATAATAATTTCTAAGGCCTTCTGGAATTTTCTTTTTATTTGGCCATCCTTCCTTACAGTAAGTTAAAATAACTTTAAGTTCTTCATCAGTTTCTAATGCATTTTTAACCGACTCAGCGTCTCAGAAAATTTCAAGAATCTGCGAAAAATGTTTCCTCTTTAAAACCAGATACACTACTTTTTCGTTCCACAGCCACTTTCCTAAACTATACAAAAATCGTCGACTGTTTCCCGTTCTCATTGGGAATATTTCCTACCCCCCTGAAAACTGTCACATCGCTCAATTTAGAGGGAGGGGATGTCACTTACCACTAACTACCCTATCTAGGGTTGTATGTATTTGCCAGAAGGCATTGTACATCCCAATAGAAGTGGTTAAGACGAAAACGTATATTTTATTTTTGTATAAAACTTAAAAAGCAAAAATTATTTGTAAATAACTGTTTTTTGTGTAATTGAAAATGAAGATATTCCTCAGTGTTTTTAGGTTGACTTGGTAAATAATATGAAGTTCAAAGAAAAACGGTATCCACAAATTATGATGTTTTAGATTTCTTACGCAATTTAAATAAGAAAGTTGCTTGTTACATTTTCTTGTATATTTATTATTTTCGGTATAATGGAAATTTCTCTTTTTCAATGAGCCACAGAAGCTTTTCAAATTTTTATTACAGTAAGATAAAATAATGTTAGTAAAAATACATTTTCTCACATTATATTTTTCTTAACACAAACTAATTTTTATTAGAAACTTTATAATTATTTAATGCAAGTAAATAAATATTTTTCAAACTCTTTCAATATTATAGTACTTTCAGCACACATAGCAATGCTGATTTAGACTATACGTTTATATAATTCAACAGTCTAAACGAATTAGAAATAAATTAAAATTATTAATTTATTTAATTTTTTTTAGCAAAAGTAAAAATATATATTACTTATGCTCTTTTTTCATAGATAAATTTTTTTTTATTTTTTTTTTTTATTCAAAAGCGTTAAAGCCCAAATTTATTTGCTAAATTAATTTTTTCTAATCGTAACTGAACAACCTTAGATAAAATATCACTTGCTACAATACATGAAAATTAACTTCATTTGTCAGTCTGAATTGAAATATATATCAGTGCATGTAATAATAAGAAGCTTAAAGTGTTACGTTTAATTTATTCCAATATAAATGGAATATTTGGTTCACAAGTGCATTATTCGAGTTATTTTTTAAATATTAATCTAGCGTTTATGAACTGTACTTTATGTATAACTATAAATAAAAACAAAAGAATCCGTTATGTATAATTTTAAATAAAAACAAAAGAATCCTTTATGTATAATTATAAATAAAAACAAAACAATCTTTACAACTTAATTTGGCAAAATTACTGTAGGAAAAAAACTAATAAATTTATAACGAGTTTCTATTGACTTATATTTAATTTTACATAATATAATGTATAATAAAGTGCTAAGAGGTTATTATTACTCCATTATAAAAATATTTTTATGAAAAGTTCTTGCATTAGTAATATTTTATTGTATTACAAATGCAAAACCTTTATATAATTATCATATATCTCTACTATATAAAGTTGCCTAATTAAAAAGACTTTATTAATAATCTTAATAATTGAGAATTGTTAATATTCTTTTCAAATTTTTCATTTTTTTTAATTGATTAGAGACTTACTTTATTGTCATTCATAAAAAAATATTCCAGTTTTATTTTTATAAAAAGAAATTGTCTTTTCTTTAAATAGGAAACTATATACAATATAATTTTAAAATCTTTTTTTATGCTTTGTTTTTAGGATTTGATTCATTAGATTTTAGATTTGAATTTTTAAATTTAAAAAACTAACTGGAAATAAATTTTTGTTATACTTATGATTTTTATTGATCTAAATTTCCGAAAATACTTTTGAATGTAATGTAATCTGTTATGTAAGTTCTTAGTTATTAAAAAAGTAGAACATAATCATTAATTTGTAGCAATGAATCATGGCGAGAAAGCAATTTCTCATCTGTTTAGAATAATCAGAAAGTTTCATTTACATTTAAGTAAACATTCTCCCCTTTCATTCTTTCCCTGACTAACAGGAAACATGCTTAAATTGTAAAGGAAGTCACACATGAATAGTTTTCTCCCTGGAAACAAACTCCTCTCACGTATATAAGAATCCGTTTGAAATAGTTTGTCGAATACTTATAAAAATTTTAGCCTTCAATATTCAACTGTCTTGATTATTAAGTTCGCAAAAGTTTAAGAAAATTTATTCACAGTAAGGATTAAATGAATACATATAATTAAAAATAAAAACAAAAGAATATTATTTAATTTGGCAAAAGCACCAGATTTATATGAAAAAAATTGATAATATTCTATTTTTTTCTATTGACTTTTCAATTCACGTAAAATAATACATAACAATATACCATGAATTCTTCTTTCATTATAAGAAAGTATTTTTATACAAAATGGTGCTGCACTCGCAACATAATATTATGCGCTCGCGTGAATGAAAAACATTTATAAATTATATCTTTTTTATATGGTCTCTTAATTAAAAAGATTTTGTAGATAATATAGTATCTTAATTTAAAATTAAAATTTTGATTGAGAGATATAAATTTTCTTAGTGTATTTATTCTTTCTTTTATTGATTAGAGACTTATTTTACTGTCATTCCTAACTAAAACGTATCTCAATTATATTTTAAATGAATTTATTTATATTTTTCATTAATATGACTTTAATGACCCAATAACTCGTATGTGGAATATATCATTTTATGTTTAAAAGATAAATTATGAAAATTAGTTTTTAATTCAAATAAGAAGAGTAAAGTAAATATATAACCACATTTTACAACAAGAAATTCTCTGGTTAAGATTATTATATTTAAAAATTTCTTTTATACCTAATATGGATCGCGTTAAAAGATAATCATTTGTAAAACTATCGTATTGATAATTTGCTTATTTTAAAAATAAATTTTGTAATAAAATAATTATTTTCTGTAGGTTCAAAATTTAATTGCTTAGATTGTAGCATTAATATGATTTCGATCCACAAATACATTATTTCAATAGGATCATTCCATTTTACACACATTCTAAAATAAAAGAGCTAAAAATATTTTCTGCTTTAAAAAGTTTAGCTCATCTTTAAATATAAGTTAAAATTCCATTATTTTGCTTCAGAACAGTTTACTGTTTAAAACTTTGATTATTTATATTCCTCATAAATATATTTTGTTTTAAATCTGCAATAAATTTCTAGTAAGGAATATTATTTTATTAAATATTATCGTTACGTCATCTAGAAAAATTATTACATGTATGCAAATAAAAAAAATATATAGAATAAAATGATTTTCACAGCAGAACAAAGCTAATATCAGAAATATTGTAGTTTATTTTTTAATCGAGAAAATTTCTAATATCGTAAAATTTTTAAGAAATAGTATCTTTTTAATATTTATTTATTAAAATAATGACTTTATATGGCAGGGGTGGCCAAACTTTTGGGATCCGGGGTCTACTCCACATTTAAAAAATCGAAGGCGGTCTACCAATGGCAGAGCTAAATTAACGTACATATTTAATTTCGGTAACAAGAAAAAATAGTAAATTATGTAATTTAAAAAATAAAAAAAAACTTACTATCAATATTTACAAAACAAAAATTTACTGATGAAAATAATCAAAGTATTCATACATCAAAAAGTGACCATCCTATTCACTTCGTTTAGTTGAAATGTGGCACTGTATATCTGCGACAAGTTTATCATATTGTGGCTGGTACGAGCTTATTGCAATCCATAAACATGAAATTAAATGTTCATCTGTTAAATGCGCCAAAGTTTGTTTTTTATTCATGGTTGAAAAAGCAGATTCTCAAAGATATCTTGATCCAAAGTATGATTTGAAATACAAAATCAATTTGTAAATATTTGGAAACATTTCCTCAAAAATTAATTTCCAAAAATCAGTATCACTAAATATGCTCTCGATTTAAGAAATATATTGCATCTTAATTTAATAATTTCTTCCTCGACCTTGACTCATGTGATACCTATTAAATGTCCTATTTTTTCAGATACGCTGTCCATCAATGTTGACATTTTCATAGTGACATCATTGTGACAATGTCCATCAATTTTGACATTTCCATTAAATGGAAATATTATAAAATTTATTTATTTCAAGCTAATTAGGTCAGCGAATCTTCTTTCAAATTCTTCAAACAAAATAAGTATTAAGTGAAATCTTCGAAGTCTCGGTTTGGATTATGGATGCACTCTTCCTCCATGTTTTTAAAGTTTCTCAATTCATGTTTTCTTAATTGAGATACATACCTTTCCATAGTTTCTTTGAATGTTTTAATCGCGCTCATCATGTCCGTTTTATGTTTTATATCCTAAACCTTTAATCATAAATCTTTAAATCGCAAATCTTTGCAAAGTTTATTTTGGGTTTTAAAGCGTAGGCTGTAGTAAATTTTTATTTTAAATAATTCATTGATTCTATGTCATAAATTAATAATAAGTCATAAATTAAATTGTTAATATCCGAAGTCATTATCGGGATGGTCGTGTGGACTACTTAAAATGTCTTCGTGGTCTACCAGTCGACCGCGGTCGACGTCTTGGACACCCTTGTTATATGGTGTAACAGTAAATAGTGTTGATTTTTTTTTCAATATAATGTTTCATTAAAAAGAAATAACACATGTATAATATTCTTGGCTACACACTTATGAGACAATCATGTTATACTATTGCCTTAAGATGATACTTCTGTTTTATTATCAACATTTGAGGTGTATGTAAAAAGAAATTAAAGTAATAACGAAATAAAAATCAATATGCAGAGAGTAAACTTATTAGTAAATTTTTTCTTAATGCACAAAAAAAAAACGCAAATTAAATGAGTTTTAGTCATTAAGGTAAATGTTATTTATTATGGACGTCACAACGATTTTAATATAACAGCCATGAGCTCTTTCACTGGAAATTAAATAATTTCCATTTACGAATTTTATTTGTTTATTTTAGTCATAACTTGTCGATAAAAAAATGCCATCAAAAACAATAAAAACTGAATTAAATTAACTAAAATGTAAGAAATAATTAACATAAGCAGGAAAATTATTAAAATTTAAGTTAGAAAAGAAGGCAAGCTTGTTAGTAATTTAAAAGTACATATGGATTAAAAATTTTTGTGTAATAAAATCGCCTAATTCAATTAGCTTAGGAACTAAAATTAAAAATAATAATGTATAAACTCGCATTTTATTTCTAAAGCAACAAATTTATAGATTATAAAATTTTAAAGTTGAATCTTGGCGAAAAAATAATCAGTATTTTAGATATTTGGCGTAAAACTCAGGCTGAGTTTTAGTTTTCAAAGAAAAGTCTCCAAGGAGTGGGGTTTGAGTGATTAAGACCGATCAATCAAACCACCGATTAGGGGGAAAGCAAAAATAAGTGGTTTCTACTATGTGAAAATATACGTCGCGGCCGCTCTCGGTGAAAACTCTGCGACGTATCTCTGCCGTCGCAGGCCGCTTTCGAGCAGGAATATTTCGACGTATCCCTGCCGTCATGAGCCGCTTTTCAACCAGTTTATTGCGACGTAACAGATACGTCGCGGACGCTGAGTCGGTTAAACTGTTTGATTCTGCGTTCACTCATGGGTAAATGTTTTACAATAGAATGAACCATATTTAACATTTCTGGGTCATCTCTTACCTTATCTTTAATGTATGCCCTAAATAATGTATCTGCTAAATACATCTGACTACCGGGTAAATATGAAACACTGTAATCATATTTTAGCAATTTTAAGAGCATTTTCTGCAAACGAGTTGAAATTTTATTGATTGGTTTTTTAACAATTGCTAATAATGGCTTATGATCTGTTTGAATGAGAACCCTATGACCGTATAATAAATTATGGTATTTTTCAAAAGCAAAATTAATGGCTAAAAATTCCTTTTCAATCTGAGCATACCTCTTTTCATTGTCGGTGAGACTTCTAGAAGCAAATGATATTGGGTGATTATCCTGCATTAAGCAAACACCTATTCCATCTTTTGAACTGTCACATTGTAAAACTGTTTCTTTTTTACTATTAAATACTTTTAAAACAGGTGTTGAGCTTAAAAGTACTTTAATATCGTTAAATGCTTTATCATGTTCATATGACCATTGAAAATCAACACCATTTTTTAATAATTCTCTCAAAGGGGCTGTTATTATTGCTACATTTGGTAAAAATTTTGAGAGAAAATTAACCATACCTAGAAGTCTTCTAATATCCTTTTTATTTCTAGGCTGAGTTAATTCCTTAATAGCCCTTACATGATTTGAGTCAGCTTTTATACCTTCTCTAGAAATTATTAATCCCATAAATTTAACCTCATTTACTTTAAACTGAAATTTATCTGGATTAAATTTTACATTATTTAATTTTGCTCTGTTTATTACCTCAATTAATATTTCATCATGCTCTTCTTCACTAGTCCCAGAAATAATTATATCATCAAAATATATTTCAATTCCTTTTATATCACCAAAAACCTTTTGATTACGCTTAATCAAATTTAACTTTTTACAGGCCTCTAAGCCTAAAATTGGTTTTGATGAGACATCTACAATAATAAATGGTAATTTCACAGAATAAAATTTATCCGTTCTGCACTCAAGATTTGCCTGTCCCTCAGGTTTCAATTTATGATTGCCGTATGCCATCAACACAGTATTAGTAGGAATTAAATTACACATTCTATATAGTTCACAACTATTGTAAAGAGATAAAGGCAAAATATTGACCTGCGCTCCTGTATCAAGCTTAAAAAGTATGCTTTGATTACAAACATATATGGTTTTATACCATGATTTTTCATTTGTTTCTTCATTTCCTACAGAATCAATATACAAACAACGTGAATTTTCATGGTCTTCATTTACCACTTCATCTACAATTTCATTTTTATTAGCCCTTTTTCTTCTTATATTGGATTTGCACATTGAAGCAAAATGATTCTTTTGCTTACAGTTATTGCAGAATTTATTGTAAGCAGGGCATTCTCGTACAGCATGATGTCTTCCACATCTACCACAATCAATTATCTCCATTTTCTTGATATGATTTCTCCAAAGTCGGTTTGAATTCACAGAATCTATATCAGCCAAAGTACTTTCTTGTTTCTTGATGGATTTAAGCTGCTCCTTGCTAACTTCAAAAGCTCGAATAAATTCTGCAGCCTTTTTGAGAGTTAATTGTGGTTCTCTCAGCAGTCGTTCCTGTAAAGAAGAATCTCGAATCCCTAGAACAATTCTATCTCGAATCAGTGATTCTTCTTGATCGGCAAATTCACATGATGAAGCTAGAGTTTTCAATATTGTCAAATATGAATCCATACTTTGACCTTCTTTCTGTGAACAGGAGAAAAACTTGTATCTTTCAAATACAACATTTTGACGTGGTATACAATAGTTCTCAAAATTTATAAGGACGTCTTCATACTTCTCCGAAGATTTCCCCTCTTCATACTTAAATGTATTAAATATTGCAACACCTTCATCACCTAAAAGATTCAGCAAAATAGCGATCTTTATCTTATCAGGCTTCAAATTCTTTTCAGTCGCCAACATATAGTTTTCGAATTTTTGGCGCCAACGTTTCCAATTTTCAACAACATTTCCGGTGCTAAAGTTAAATTCACTTGGCTGTTTAAATGTTTCCATTTCTTCTGACAAAAAGTAACTTCCTGAGCAGAACGGTGACAATTATCAGTTTCATCCAGAAAACAAGAAAGACTTCTCTTTCAATATTACACACAGTATTTTCAATCAGCCATGTTAGGCTTAGCAATTAAAAAAGAGAACTTTTCTTCTTTACACAATTATTTTTTTTTTAAATATTCCTTCTTTTCGAATTATTATTATTATTATTATTTTTTAACTTCTGACACCATGTAATGTTTGTTGTTTATTCATGACAGATAATCAAGAGATTAAACATAACTTTATTAGTTACAAAAACAATATTAAGTTCATTCCATCAGATCGTCCTTCTTTCTGTAGCACATTCAAATAAAACTTCTTAAAACCAGTCTCTCTTGTTGCCAGATACAGCTTAATTAATTATAAAATGAAAATAAATTTTTATATATTAAGTACATCACAGTTTCTACTCAGATGAATTAATAGCCAATATCAACATACTAGATAGAATACTATCTAGTATTTATATTTCTTAGTATTTTACTTATTAAAAAGATATTTGATCAATGAAAAAATTAAAATTCTAGTTGCAATGTTGACTTATGGTTAATATAATATGCAATTGCATAGATGTTTTGGCTTTAACTAGATTTAGATATCATTAATTTCCTTCAAGAATGAAACAGAAATTAGATTAGTTACTAAATGTTGCAGGAAATTAATTTGTGTACGATATTATATTAGTTAATTATACTACACATACTCCTTTATGTTTACTTGTGTTTATTTCGAAATTGCAGCTTTAAAAAGTCATTATATTTAAAATTTTTAAAGTATTTTTAAAAAATTACTGTTTTTCATTCACAGTATTTTGAGAATGAAATTTTAAGTGTTTGATAGGATAATTTTAATTTTCTAGAATGGCATGTAATAATAAATGCAATGACATGTAATAATGAATGAGTTAGTGAAAAAAATCATGCAAAATAAGATATTCATACCATTAAATACCTTTATATATATGAAACTATTGCAGGACATTTTTTAAATTATAAATGTGAAGCATTGATCTTCAGTATTGATTATTAACAACAAACAACATCAAATAGATTCTAATTCCTTTGTATTGAATATTTATTAAAAGAAATATGGAATTGGCTGCAAAAAAGAAAAAAAAAAAATTGTGGTCTTGTTGATTAAATGAAAAATTTTGATGATATTATTAAGGATACTAATGAAAAGCTAAATATCAACCTGTAACCAAATGACTGCCCTTAACTACACACTGAGATGTATATAAACAGCAAAGTTTATATACATCTCAAAACATGACCTGAGATTTTCTTCCGTTTTAGGACTATCCAGCTGTTTGGAAGTCTGAATTTATGTATTATTATCTATACAGTCATAATTAAGTTTAAGATTTCATGAAAAGATAATTTTTTTATTCCATTGTTTAAAGTTAATTTTACAAAAAACAATAAGTTTTTATTTTTTAGTAAAATAATCAGTTACATTCTTATCCAAGTAAGGATTGTTAAGAATCTTACAACTTTTCGTTTTAACTCAATGTAATCAAACTTTTTGTTCGTAGCGCTCTCTCTATACTGTTTCTTAAGTTAAATTTTATCATCTTTAGAATTCGTGAAATTTTGAATGTTGCCGTTGTTGCCCTTGTCTTGGTCCTTTTAAATTACCACCAGACTGGTGTGTCAACGCAGAAATATTTCGTCTGCTGTGTTTTGGTTATAATTCAAAATTTTAATATTTTGTTTGTGTCGCGAAAAATTTCGGCTTGAATATAAATTAATGTTTATTTTCAATTTCTATTTTCTTTAAATTATAAAAATCACAAATTTTTTTTTCATTTATGATACGAAAATGTTAATGTTTTTGATTTTATTTAACATCCAAGTGGAATTTACAATGACTTTTGGTACATATCACAGTGAAGTAAGATTTTAATATATCTATTATTATTATAAATTAATAATTACATTGTAATGACATTTTTAAGTGGAATTTTTAGAAATAGTTTTTCGAATTTTTAGCAAAATAATGCATTATTTTGCTAAACTAAGAAATACATTATTATCCTACATTGCTCCACAAATTATAATATCCTTAGATTTTACTATTGTATACTGCAATGTTTTACTTACTCATAAATTATAAAAAATAATTAAAATGTGTCACTGTTTCATGAACTTTTATTCATGTTAATAAGCTATACCCTACGTTTAAAAAATTTTTCATAAACATTTTATCGACAAACAAAATATACATTCATTAGTTGTTTTGTTTCTTTTTTCTTGACAAAGGATTCTGCAATACTTTCCCTTTGTTGATTATACATATTAAATTTTTTTTTCTAATTTTGTTAAGATTAATTTTAAATTGATTATTGTATATATTGGAAATTTATTTTTTCTTCTTAAAAAAATACAATGTTTAGAAATAAGACGTATGTTTAGTTTTTTCTTGATAGAGGTAGAGAAAATTTGTTTAAAAAATTTGTTAAAGTAAAAATGTCTCTTGTATTTAATACTTATTACTGTATAAAATATTCTTATTGATTTTGTGCAAATTTGGTTATGGTCTTCTAAGCATTCATTTATTTATAATGAATTTTGGGAACAAACTATTGTTAGTTGTTAATAGAATAAGAATGCAATTAACCACATTTTGCATGAATTGACATTCATGCTTTGTGAATTAAATCATCAAATTTAATGAATTTGCCTGGTCTTAATTTACACTACCATTGCTGATTTCATTAATACAAATTCTTTTCATATTCATTTATTTTGTACTGCCACCTATGTGTTGGGATCTTGATTAGTGTCTTCAATGTATTTTGTGTTACTTACGATACTAATTTCTTCTATACATTTTTATAATAAAATAACAAATTATTTAATGGTAAATATCAAATTTGTTTCTTCATATCAGTGCCATTGAGTCTTTAATAGAATACAATTTTTTAAAATTTATTCTTGATATCTTAATACTTTTATATTAGTTGCATATGAATAGTAATTTATCATATTTTTCACTCGTAAACCTGGTTTGGCTTTCTAACCTTTGAACAGTTTTTCAAGTGTTGTTCTGAAAAAATCTTTAAAAGATAAAATGACGAATTAAATTCTTATATTTAATTATATGCAAAGGAATAACATAGATTCTATAAAAAGCTTGAGAATATAATATAAATTATTTTAATCCTTGTTAAAAATAACTCTCATGTTTGAAATTGTTTAGATCATTGAAATTGTTTAGATCATTGAAGAATTGTTTAGATCATTGAAAATTATTAACTTCTGAGCTATTTAAGTATTACAATATGAAGTATATATTTTAAAATTTTTTGTTATACTATTTAACTTGGCAAGAGGGCAGAAATTACCATATTTTAATAAAAATTTTATAAACTTGGATATTGATTTCCATAACTAAAAATTATGGGTGTTTATTTTGTATTATTAATTGTGTTTTATGAACTGATAAGAATTTAATGGAGCCCAATTCGAAAATTTACTGTTATTAAGTTATTAACTGTTGGAAATATTTCATCAATATTTAAATTTGCCAAGAGTTTAGAAATTACTATAAAATTTGTCTTTTATTTATTGTCTTCTGGTAAATATTCTCATGTTTAGTTTGATTTTTTTAAATTCATTAAATAGATCTTTATAGTTATATAAAATGTGTTGAAGAGGGGGAGGGGGTTAATAAAATGGTAAACACTACCTTAGTTTAATTAAAATTGCAATAGTTGAATTATAATGATTTTCATGATTTTTTTTAAAAATAATAAAAATGTCCTAATTTACGTGTTATATTGTATTAAAACCAGTTTGAATGGTTCATCTACAGATCTTAAATTCATGAATCTAATTTAAGATCTGTAGATTCCTTGTTCAGATACCCTGTTTAACATGGGTGTTGGTATTAAAATCGAATCATCTTCCAAAATATCTTAGGTCTTTGTCAAGTCTCATTAAAGTTAATTGTAGGTATTTCAAACTAAAAAAATATTTACGTAATAAACAATATGTGTAATTACTTTATTGTAAATAATATATTTAATGTATTGTAATTAATGTATCATGTATTAACATATATATAATTGTAAATAATTATTATTAATGTATTGAAGTATATTTTAAATATATTTGTATTAGTCAGCCTAATATCAATATTGAATTAATGTAGAAATGGAAAAAATTGTTTTATTTAAATTATAATTGTAATCTTATACAAATTTATTGTTTTGAAATCATATTTTATAGTTCTATAATTTTTTGACAGTAGAATTCACACCAATGAGGAATATTTTTTGGGCATGTTTGCAGATTCAACTATGGTGTGAATACTAATAAAAGAATTAAAATCAGATGATTGTGTCCAGTATAATTAATAATAACAAATGTATTTTCATTAATATACAATTACAATGCCTTTATAAAATATACAAAATTTTGTTTTATAATTTGATAAAGAGTAACTAGTTTCTGTTTAGTTTAGCCAGATCAGTTGATGACATTTTAAAAATATACATTTATCAATTATATTTGCTTTCTCCAGTTAAAACAGTTATGAATTAATTTTTTAAATTGATACTTTTTAAATATTTATGATATTATAATTAAATATTTTTCTTATAAAAATAAGAAAAAATAAATGTTATCAAAAAGTGTATTTTTTATCTTCATATGGAATTCATAAAATATAGAAGTGTAACTCATTGATTGTTACATTACTTATATTAGTGCAATAGAGTTTTTTTGAAAATTAAAAAAAAATAGAATAAAATTCACAAATACTCTCTTAATCACAAATATCTCAATCTGTTGATCTATTTATTTTTATTATTTAACTTCTTTTATCTGAATTAAGTATTTAATCTAAAGTAAGCAGTATGTAATTTTGTTGAGTGACTTTTCTTATTCCAAGTAAAATATTTTTTGTTTTTATGAAGTTAGCTTTATATTTTAATTAAATGTTTAATACAAAACTGTAATTAAAGGTTTCTGCTATTTGAGTTTATAGCTGTTAAGCATTTTGATATTTTAAATTGAGTATTCGAAAGAGAATTAAGTCGATTGTCTGATACGGGTAACTTTGAGAATATGTAATAGATTTGAGTGATTTATAAGTAACTAATTTCATTTAGGGATATATTATAATTAGTTATTAAAAATTATATTATGTTTTAAATTGCTTTTGAATTTTACTTGTTTCATAAATTGACAATATTTGCGATGACAATGCTGCTTATTAACCCCATGAATTTCAAATTAAAGGTTTCCAGAATGATTTGCAATCATTAAAGGAAGCATATAATTTGCGTGGTGTTACTGCATCATAAAATTGCTATCAAACTTCTACTGGAATGAATTTATAATTTATTTGAGACTAATAAAACAACATGGACCAACATGGAAATAAATCTTGACACTTTTGTATTCGAAAGAAAAAGTGGTTGCTGTTTTAAAAATGCTATATTTAGTGCTCACATTCTTTTTTGCATTTTCACTATTACAGTTTTAAAAATTTCAAATGAAAAGTTTTTTTAGAATTCATTTGATTAGTTAGATTTTTTTAGTATTCAATGATTATGTCAATTTATTGCACAAGAATCAGCTTCAATTGAAGGCTTCTTTTTAATTGAAATGGAAAATAAATTTATCAACACCTTTTTATGGGAAAAATTGTGATTTAAAAATGAGCCTTTTTTATTATTTTTACCTTTAAATGATTCTTTAAATTCGAGTTATTTTATCAAAACGTTTTATGTATATATATTTATTGATTTATTTTTTTATTACATTTTTTATTGTTTATTAATAGCTTAGATTTTTCCTACCATGACACTTTATTTTTTTCATTATTCGTCCCTTTCACGAATTTTCAACTTTAAAGATACCTTAAGATGTGATAACTTTTTAAATAAGACAAATATTATTATGGTTCTAAATAACAGAAGAATTAAAGTATTAAAGAATTTTTGTGCATGCAGAATAACAGAGCTCTTTTGTAACTTATAAAAAACTATCTTCGAAAAAGTAGGATTATAATACAATGAAAAATACGTGACAACCATTTAAACATTTCGAATGGTCACATTCACGTGTCATTACTGTTTTCCATATTTTCTCATTTAGTAGACCCTTTGTATTGATTGTAAATATATATGATAACTTCCTGAGTATTTTAAGACAGAAATTTTTAGAATTTATACTAAACCACATTTTTACATAATGCATATAAATAAAATCCTTAGTCTGTCCACCGAGTTTTTGGCTGGGATTGGTTTGAGAATGCAGAAGGGAATGGAAGGAAACTGATATCAATGTATTGATCTCTAGCTAATTTAAATTAGGTTTGTTTATTTCGAAATTTTCATTACAGTGTTTGTAATTAATTCAAACTATAATGAATTCAAACTGTAATGTAGCTGACTTGAACTTACTGTCAATTTGCTTATGCCGCGATGTAACATGAATTCAGAACTGCTCGCTTCAGACAAAACTGTGGTTCTTTTCCCATTTTAAAATTGTTGTGTGCATAATTATTGAAAGTAAAGAAAAACATGTATAACATTGGATTCTTTATTTTTTTCTGCATTTTACATTTATTTTCATGATTTTTTAAATTTATATTTAAAGTATTGTTTTTGTCTATTGCCTGAGCATGTTTAGCTTTTTTCCCCAAAACGCTGCTGAGTAATAAGGAATTGAAACACGGATGAATCGAATCTCCACTTCAGTATTTCATAACTAAAAGGAATTTTCAAACAATCCATCTCATTCAGTCTGTTTTTAGCTGATCTATGCGTGAAACCTATTTCGTTGTGCAAAACAGCTGAATAAAACTAACTAAATAGTTAATATGATTAAAAAGTAGCTTGTATAATTTTTTTTAAACTGCTATTTTCCCCGCAAGTTAGATATGCATTTTCCTTTGGAACGTATTGTCCGTGATAACTAGTGTACTTGTCACTCTAGTAAATATATAAAATATATCAAGAATTGCGTTTAAGATTCTTAAAAGTAATTTTTAAAGTATGAGGGAAATGTAAACAATGCATTCAGAAGATTTCCATAAATCAAACAATGCCAACTTATACATTATTAACCATCGGCAATACAACACGGGCACAATTGTCTTAACTTGTGATGTTTAAATCGCAATAGTCTATGCAAATGATAATAACTTTAACGCGACTTTATAGAAGATTGAAGCACCATTTCGGAACAATGTATTTCATGAATGTAATGTATTTCTGCTAAGATATTACAAACTTTGAGAAGTAAGTTTACTTGACCATTTGAAATCCCAAAGATGTTGAAGAATGTTTGCAAAACATGTATTCCTCCACTGAGGCCAAAACCATGGTACCACAAGCCAATTCAAATTAATTCGAGCCACGTGCACGTTGATATAAGCCGTTTAAACAGTGTCGAAAATGGGTTTGGACACATGATATCCTTTTCGATGACCTGCCGGCATTGAATTGTTCGATTCGAAACCAAAAAGTTATCTAAACACATTTTGCTGGAATACAAGAATCATTTCGTGAACTCCAATATCGTGCTTAAACAGATTCTTTCTATTCGAGATTCTATTCTTTGTTATTTTGTCTTGTCCGCTCCAACATTTCAACAGAGCAATATGTGAAAACACAAATCAAGAATGTTTTTTGTCAGAACTCACTAATTAGCTTTGCTTCCTTTATTTGCTAGATCAACTGATACATCATTTATGAAACTTATCTGGGCGCTAATTGAGTTTTGTTATATAATACAACGCTCGCTAGTACACTAAATGAATTTCGGCGAGTTTGAATAAAAGAGGCTTAATAAATGCTACTTCTGTCATGTCATTGTGCATAATAGGGATTATTGTCGGTTTAGAAATTATTACTGATTTCATAGATTACCATCCTCAGAAAACTTATTTTCAATATTTATTATGTGATGTTTTTGAAAAAAATTTGACTGTATAAAATCTTTGTTAGTTTTGCATTTACGATTTCAATTCAGCAGTTATTTCTTAATGTATTTTAATAACGCTTCATAGCATACAGTCTAAAAAATAAGCATAGTCTTGTGTTGCTTATAACAACATACAAACCGTATAAAGTTTGAACATCTGTCAACGTACTGCATTTCAGACTCTGATTTTCATTAATAGGCCATCTTCATTTCATCTTAAAGTTGGAAACCTGGATGTTTTCAAGATACCAATTCTAATTGTGAATTCTTTGCTGGTAACTGATGATTCAACGTTATAACATTCAGTTCGTGGTTTGGTTCCTACTTATGTGTAGTTCGATTCCTACATAGTTAGTTACTGAGTTTGATTCCTACTTAGGTGTAGTTGTTAATAATGGCTTTGACTCTAGTTTGAATTGTTGGTTCTGATTGAATCAGTATTGTAACAGGACCTCTTTCAAGAATTTAGCGCAAGAACTTTTTTTGTACTAAGGATTTTAAAATAGCCAAGAAAATCAAATCTTGCTTTAAAATGTTTTTGGTCAATTTATGCTATGAAAAATATAATATTTTGTAGTAAAGTAATTTAGAAGACTTGTATAAAAGAATTTATTTTAAATATTATTTTTTAACTATTTTAAAAGCGGTTCAGAGCATCTCTTAATCTGGTTCTCAGTTGTTCCCTTTTTAAAAGGAAATGCTTTGGGCATAATGTATTTTTATTCTCAACCGTTCTCGAAATAGAAATTGTGAAAGTAACTCTTCTTTTATTTCGTAACTAGTCTCATAAATTTTATGTGTTGCCGCAACTTTTAAAATGTTTAATGACCTTAAGTTCCCAAAATAATTTTTTTTTGTTAGCTTTAAGATTATCTGTTTACTTTTTATATATAAGTAGTAAAGCTTTTATGAATATTTTTGCTATTGTGATTTTATTATCAACGAATTCAAATTAATGTAATTGTGGGCCCATAAATGTCTCTTATTGGTCTTTGTATTTCTTTAACGGAGTTAATTTTTATTTATTTATTTTTTTCATTACAACGATGTTATTTGTCTAAAATTCACCCACTTCACCTGCTTTAATATTATTTGGTGATTTAAGAAGATAAGCAAAGCGAAATGAAACTAGAAATGATTATACTTGCTTTTTCACAAACTTTCAACGCGTCTTAAGTGTTCGTAAACCTAAATATTTTTAGTTATAGTTGTAGTAATTCATCATTCATGAGTTGAATATCTATTCAATTTAAATTTGTTGCTCAAACCCATTGTTAACTATTGATGCATTCGAATGTCCTTGGCGAAAAGTGACAAATCAAATTTAAAATTCGTTTTTAAACTGGATAAAAAAAAAACTTGCTGTGTTTTATGATATGACTTTGAGTGTCCGAAACAAATCTTGGAGACAAGCTTCATTAATTTTACATTTCTAAAAAATTGCTTATGCAAAAATATTTATATTTTAAACTCAAATAATTGAGTTTACTGTGACCTTGTAGTTGAACTAGTAGGAGTAGGAAGTCCCAAATTTGGGCACAGTCACAGTGAAATGTAAAAGGAGGAGAGTAGTGCTTTGTTTTCTGCATGCACATCTGTTGGGGTGGACGCTTGAAAGTTTTTCCCCAATTGCGATGCGTTAAAATGGCTCACTATTTAAAATCTTTCTTCAAGGAAAATGTTATAATCCGCGATGAATATTAAAATGTCTTTTAATGCTTACGGTTGTTTAGTTATTTATTACGTCGTGTAATGTAAAATAAGTATACTTTTTATTTCCAAGTAACATTAAAATCTAATTTAACTCATAAGCAGCCATTTTTAAATATCATTTATTTGTGATTTATATAACTTTATACATAATTTACCGTTATTTAACCTATATTAATTTTGAAATTCGCTAGAAATACTGAGATTTACCATTTTTTTATTACAGTTGCAAATTTTATTGATAAATTTACTAAAATTTATTGAATTATTGTTTTTACGTTTTTGTGGAAGATTATTTTGCAATTTTCCGTTAGTTACATATTTTTGCATCTACTATTTAGATAATTTAGACAAAAAATTAAATTAAGAATTATGTATATGTGTGTAATAATTTAACTTTTACCTCAAAAATCACTATTTGCACTTTTATTTAAACCTGTTATAAAATTTCAGATATTTAATCATCCGCGCACACATCTACCATCTCTACAAATAAATAGAAACACAATAAAACAATTATGAAACTATATTTGTAGTGAACATAAATAATAAAAATCATGATAATTGTAGATTTTTTGATTCATTCAGTTATCACTAACTAATGATCTTGATTAGATTTTTTATATCAACTCATTGTGTTTTAAACCTTGCTATTCATTTCTGTGATAAAACAAAAAGTCAAGTTATATTTGGTGCATTTTAGAGAGTATCCTACTTAATTTTGAAGAAATCGGGTGTTATTTAGACCTCACCTGATTTAAATTTTTAGACTGTCTTACACACAATATAAATTTTAAAATTTTCTGAAGTTCTCCGCGCGTTTGAATTTTACATTTATGATTGCTGTGAAAAATCACTTATTCAAATTTAAAGCTTCTTTAATTTTTTAAAAATGTTTTTTAAATAATAAAGAAATTACTGCTTAGTTTGCATGTAATTTTCTATTTCGTATAAAAGGTAGGAATTTTATCACTACTACTAATAAATTTTCTTTTTAAATAACACGAGCTTTCATAGGAAATGACTAGACAAGATGTTATTTACATTTCTTTTCGTGTCAACTTGGATTGGTATGTTTGTCTAGATGCTCGTGTTTAAATAATACTTCCTTTAATCTCTGCTCAATTTTGATGCTTCATTTCTCGACTTCTTTGACAAATTTTGTGCCATTTACTTTAAATGATGAAATTCAGTGTGTGATAAATTCACATACTTATTTTTTCCATTAAGTATTAATATAAAATGTGACATTTCGAATTTTTAACTTTAATTTTGTTGCACCAAATTTAGTTTTTATAATTTCTTACCTTTATTTATTTATTATTTATTTATTTTATTTATTTTTTTTTAGATTAATTCGAATTAGAAAAGTTACTGCTAAAAAAAAATCAAATGTAATGTTTGAAATTAATACAAAGGAATTTTCTTTTGTTTTGTTTTTTTGTAATTATTTGAACATAGTTTATATTTAATGCTTTTCTGGAAATTTTTGTTTGAGGCTCTTAAAATTTGTAGCATCTTGCTTTTTGTACATGGGACGACAAGAAAGTTTTCAATAATAGCACAAGATCTTTTTCTGTCAAAAGAAATCGATCGCGCGAAATTCAAATCGATATCGAAGTTGAGAAATATTTTCATGAATCCAGTTTTTATAATGAAATAATGACATAAATTTTTAAATTCTGATGAAATCAATTAAATCTGCATTGAAAATCACCATGAAATTAGTATTCAATAAATTAAAGAATTGCATATATACTTATTAATATATCGAAGTCAAAATTGAATCTTATTTTTATGTCTTAAATAGGGAATTCATAAACATTGGAATCATATTAATTATATTATTTTACTTTTGTAATATTTATATGAATCGTTTTAGTGTTTTAATGAAATGCTATAATTTTTTGGTTCAAGTTTTCGTTTCCATAAGCACAGAAATTAAACAGAATTGAATTATCCTTTAAATCTAGTTCACCACTTTAAAAAGTGATAAAGTTATTTAAAGCTTGTCAGATTATATGCTTTATGTGTCTCTAAGAGAAATTTTCAATTAAAGTGGGAAATACAAATCATTTTTTACAAATTAAATGGTATAAATTTATTCAAGCATAGTGTATAATTTTCACATAATTACATAAAAAAACAGTATGATGAAAATCTGGTAAAACTAAATTCGATGCCATTATTGAACTTCTCACAAATGCTATCAAGAGTACATTAGAGAAATCATGATTGCGATAACATAAAATTAGTTTTTTGATAAGCTCAAAACATTTAAAATAAAACGCAATTAGAAAAGATGAGTTATCTAAAACAGATCAGCAAAATGGGGTTATGGTACTATTCATAGTTTCGTTTTACTTTTTTTTTTTTTTTTTTTTTTTTTTTTTTTTAAATGACAGATAGCATAAAGATATTCAACTACTTAATTTAAAAATAATTAAAATGTAGTAATTATATTTGGAAATAATTTTCACTTTTATTACTTAAAGTTATATCTTAACTAAGGAAATATATTTTCTAATAAAAAACACATTAAGTATTCATCTACAAATTTCAAATATATATTATAAAAAATTAACTCCAAAATATTTCTTCTTTATGACTAAAAATACTAGATGATTTTAGAATTCTGTGAGATAAATAGGGCATTTTAATAGTTTACATAGTATGAAATTATATTTTATTGATTTATTATTAACACATATTTACTGTCATATTACTATTCCGAACTAGGATTTGGATAAAGTTTTGCCGGGCACTTTGTTGCAGCTTTATTTTAAGAGGGGTTTCTTTATAAAGTAGAAATGCCATAAAATAGCCATCTTATTTAAAAGAAGGGTATATTATTATTATCAGCGAATGAGCGTTAGATATCTTAGGTACAGTAGAAGTCCATTAGTCCGGCATCCAACAGTCCGGAATGCCCGATAGTCCGGCATCGCTCCCGAAAATTGTAAAAATTTTGGTTTTCTCCACAAGTGTGTCTTTAAAGCAAATAAAAACGCTCGAGAGCTATTCGGAAGTTTTCGGGGTAGTTCGAGATCATCCGGAAGCGCTTGGTATTGTTCGGAAACAATTAGCGGCCGGCTAGTCTCAGCTGTCACAACAAATTCAGGTGCAGTGCAGTTCCGTTAATCAAACTGATGAGGAAGAAAACCAATCAAGACGCTCTGACCAAAGTTTTGGATGTCGTTAGAAGTGCTGACAATCCCTTGAAAAACCAGTCTGAAGATGAGGTAGAGGAATGGCTTCTAATCGACAAGAATGAGCCTGTTGAACTAGAACTAACCAATGATGACATTATCAACATTGTAGTAAACCCTCAGTCTACTCAAAATCTTGAAGAAAGTAACTAAGATGCCAAAACGGAAGGAAAAAATCAGCTGAGTAGAAGCTGCAGAATCACTAAATAAGTTTCTCTTTTGCTGAAGCTAGTACTAGCTACAGTGCTTCAAAAATTATTGATTTCCATATCATTAGAAATAAATTTTATACTAAACGCCAAAAGTCAAGAAAACAAAAAAACATTCATGACTTTTTTAAATCTAAGTGAAATATGTTTCACAGTACGTGTGCATACATTATATGAAATGTAAAATAAACTTTGTTGTATGTATTTTATTGTATTTGTAGTTTAATTATTAACCTAATTGTTCTTATACTCGTAATTAACGCCCGATAGACCGGAATTTTCGATAGTCCGGCACCGAGCCGGTCCCGAACGTGCCGGATTATCGGACTTCTGCTGTATTCATTTATATATGTTACGTTTATATATGAAGTACTTTTATTTGAAGTCTCACAAATATAATAAATTAGCAGTTTAAAACAATGTGTTATAAACTATAAATTAGTCTTTAAACTATAAATTAGTCTTTCAAAATTACAAACTTATTTTCTTAATTTTAACTGTCGCAAACTGTGACATTAATAAATTTAAAATTTGCAATTCTGTTAAAATTTTAATGTTTACATAAAAACATCTATACACGTTTGTTTAAAATCATATTTATAAAATGATTAAATGTATAGCTTTATTTAATATTCAGTTTTAAGTAATCGCTTGTAGCTGGCTCATATAAGATTAATGGGTTTAATTTTATGCTAATTTTTTTTTTCCTCTTAAAAGTATATCACTGTGTATATATAGCTTAAGAATATTTGTTGCAAAAAATGTGTTGATAGAATTTTTAATTAATTTATTTTGGCCCAAATATGTGCATATTTTTTATAATACTTTCAATGTCTAAAATAAAGAAAATTAGGTGATTTCATATACACCCCATTTTACTTTTATTTTAAATATTTTATAAAAATTTGTCGTATTTTTCTTTCTTGTTAACTTTGATGTGAAATCTACACAGATTATGTTGCAAATTTTCGAACTTTTTGTCTCACTTTCATTGATACTTCTTAATTGTGAATATATATATATACGTATATATAATATGTCTCTTCTATTTCTGAATGACAAAATATTTGGACTAATCCCCTTATCGTACTATCTATAAATAAATCCAATCTGTAACATTGTATCCACATAATTCAACAAAAATTCATTCGGTAAATTATAATCTTCCTTTATTCTTCTTGTGATCTTATTTAAGACAGCGCGTGCAGATTGCAACTTTTTTTCTTATTTACAACTTTTTCGAGTCGTAATTATTCATGGCTTTAATGAAAGCTTTATCTGTTTTTATGAACCAGCATGAGCTCTAAAAACAGAATCGTGTGGCATTGTCAACAGCAGGACGTAGGAAGAGTTGTATTACCCTTTCAGAAAGAAAGCTTATTGTTTTAGGTTACTTCCGTTCTTCAAAAGTCCTGCCATCAATTATACCCGAGGAGATTCGTCTGATGTTTTAATGACTGGCATCAAGCTTAAGGTTACATAAATTATGTTCCAGACTAGTTTTATATATATATATACTAAAAAGTCTTGTTTTTTTTTCTGGTATGACGTAAACTATCATTGAATTATAAGTATTTTTTTAATACTTTCGAATTTTGGAATTCGAACATTACTGCAAATCTATAACAATTAGTTAATATTTTTTAAAATAATATTATTTACAAGTTAAATATTTTTAGTATGGGAAACATCTTATAGAATATGTATAATAAAAGCTCGAGATTAAATTGCTGAATAAATCGGGATATTTTTAAAATGCAATTTTGTTTTCATCGAAAAATTATGTGAGGAATTAAATATTTAAAATATCATAAAGTACTGACGGTTTAAATACTTAATCCACCGCCTATAATTTTTCGTTTTTTTTTCCTTGATGCTTATTTGATTGTATGTATTTGATAACGTGTAATGACCAGTCTATCGGCTGAACTCTGTTGTAAGGATTTTAATATCCATCGCGTAAATTAACCCTATGGCGGGTCATAGTCACATGTCGCAAGGGAAGAAAGCCTAGCTGGTTACCGAATGGTTAGCGTTCTTACTTTCGTTTCATCAGTTTGTGGGTTCGAATCCCAACTTAGGTTTGGATGTTTATAGTTATTCGGAATCCACTTTAAACCATAGATCCCTGTCTAATTAGCCCTCGTGGGCTAAAAACGATAGTTGAGCGATAAACTAAACCATCGCCATAAACTAAACCATCCAAAGGAGGAAACCCGGAAAACATAAGCACTCTTCCCTATTGACATGCATGCAGACATACTCATACATCTCATCTATTGTTCAACAGTAACTAGTATCGAAACCGGTACTTTATGTTCTAAAAAGTTCTATTTCATCATTCGGCCATGTTGAGCCTAATATTGTATGTATTGAAATATTTCTTAAATAAAAATTACAATTATATGAATTTAAAAGTATGTAGAAAATATTAATTTTGTAATATTTGCAATCCCAAATATTAAAGTGCATTAAAATTTATTTCCACTCATTTTGTTTTTATCATGTATGAAATTTCCTATACTATATTACAAAAATTTGCTTTTAAAATAATCTTTTATTTTTTTTAAAATCCTCGAAAATTTTAAATATTTGTTTTTTTAATCAGTTGAGTAATGTAACAGGAAAAAAATCCTTTTATGAAGTTATTATAGTTAGTCGAACCAATATGACTAAAATTCTGTTTGCGTAATTTATTTTGTTTTATTACTTATCAAAGATCACATAACTAAGTTTTTCTTCTCTCATTGAAGAAACTTGTAGTAAAAAGTATCACAACTTAAGATTCATCATTAAAAATATTTTGTTAAAAAATATTAACCAAAAATTCCATTACAAATAAAAGATTAACTTATAGTAATTAATGTATCGTTAAAAAAAGACTCTATAAAAAAATTATATATTTCTTTCTATGTTAGATATCTGTCATTAATATCAGTCAAATATAAGTCACCTATAAAGGTTTGGTTGGAAAACTGGATGAATGATCTCAGTACATTATTAAATATTTGCAATTCATTTTCATCGTACTTACTGTCCATTTTTATATATTACTCCTTTGAAATTTTCACTTTAATATGTAGATTTCGGTATATTAACTCTAGTTTTTACAAAAAATAACTAAAAAGACCAAAGCAAAACGTTTTGTAAAATATTTCTCATTTATTATGTGAACTCTCTCTCTTGTAACAGTATAGTTTATAGATTTTAAATGTAAACGAACCCTTGCCAATTTTATCTAAAAACAAAAAAATCTGTTATTTAAATATTCGGTGAATTCTTAAGTTGAAGCGATTCTTTAACTTTTTGATGCACGAAAAAATTATTAACTCCACAAACATAAACCAACATTGTATAGTGATTCTATGCTAATAATTCATACAATGCAGCTACCTCATTAACAAATGCCTGTCGAAATACTTATGACGAAGATGTTGCGTCACATAGATAAAAACATAATACACATGTGACAGTAAATCTCTTCCCCTTCGTTTATCAAAAAAAAAAAATCTCCTTTACTAATCCAACAATTTTATGCTTTTCGCAAAAGTAAACAAGTATCGCCCTAAAACGAGATGTGATTATTTTTAATCAGTTTTCAGAATTCGAACTGCAGTTTTGTCAACAAACTTTCCATGACATAATGAAACTGTTATTGACTCAATAACCAAACATCCGTCATTTTATAGAACATATTCTCATATCAATTTTTAGTCTAACACCCCCTTTGTGTGGTAGATAAAAAATGTTTCTTTTTATGAAAACTTATTTTTATCAATAGTAAAAAGTCAATGTTTAAATTTTGAAATCTTATGCTGATTTCATTCAAACGAATAAAGATATTTTTAGTTAATTTATTAAGGAAATTTTTAAAATATTAATTGTGGAGATTGAACATTAACGTTTTCTATATTATTTGCATATGGTTTTTGTAGTGTTAATACTTATCAAAAATTTTTAACATGCGCAATTATATATTATATACAGCTTTTTTAATTAAAATTTTAGGAAATTCAAAAGTGATTTGGCAAGTGAAATTTCCATTTTAGAATTTAATAAATTATTAAAATGTTTCTCCCTACAATAAATTATGAACAGTAGGTCAAGTTATTTATATTCTGATATTTGCTAATTCATATGACTACACATCTTTTTTCTTCATAAGATTTTTATCTTATATTATTTTATGATTTTTATTCGAGTATATCTCATTCTTTATTATCATATTTGATTAAATTTGACACTTTTTTGGGGATTATTCTACAGAGGTACCAATTGTCTATTGTTAAATTATCATCGAAATTTCTTATTTATCCAAAATCTTACGATTGTGATATTATCCTGAAAATATGAAACTGTGTTATTAGTCTTGTTGAAATTCAGATGGTGGGTCTTGTCATTTATTACACGATTAAAAACGTTTTTCTATAATTTTGTCATAACAAGGGACGTATTTGATAAACAGTATGTTAAGCACCTCAAAATAAATAAAATTATCAGATTTATCAAACTATTATGAACGAGATTTACAGTTTAAACTAAGATTCCGAATCACTGCAAACATCTTCATTCGAGGTAAAAGTCGAATCTACGATCTGTCCAACTTTTGTTTTCGGTTTTTACACTTTGTGGTTTATTTATTCTTGGTTCATCTTATTTCTATCCTTGGCCCCATATTAAAAGCATAGTGACCAATTCCTTGTCACTGAACATACACTGCTGGCCATCGTAAATGCAACACCCTGAAGGAAGCATGCAAATAACATTAGATTTACAACATACATTAGCGAAGGTGATATATGCAAATGATTAAAATTTCAGCACAGACGCACTTCGCGCGCTCCTGTGGCGCCACATCAAAGTGCTATTTGAGACTTGGAGATTTCAAACAATTGTGTTTTAAGTTCAGAAATTCTGTTTTTCTTGTGATTTAAAAAAATGATCAATTATGCCTTGTAGTAAACAGCGATCATTATTTGATCTATCCGAGTTCGACAGAGGAAGGATAGTGGCCTACCGTGATTACGGATTATCTCTCAGGGGAATCGGTAGACGTGTTGGGCGAAACCAAACAATTGCAATGCGGATATGTGGTCGCTGGATTCAGGAAGGTACGACGGATCGCTCAGCCACACCACAAACCATTGCACAACACATTCAGTTTGTAACGCATCATCCAGTGTCTGCACGTACCATTCGAGCAGTTTACAGCAGAGTGGTTTGTCCGCAAGACGTCCATTGCTTCGTCTACCTTTGACACAGAACCAAAAACGTCCCCGCCGCCAATAGTGTGGTGAAAGAAGGATGTGGACGGCAGAATAGAATGAAATTGTTTTAGCTGACGTGTCACGCTTTTGTCAGCAACACCACGATGGTCGCATTCGAGTCTGGAGACATCGTGGTGAGAGGATGCTGAACAGCTGCGTTAGCACCGCCACACTGGTCATGTATCAGGTATTATGGTATGGAGTGGTATTGGATATCACTCTCGCACGTACGCATTGCCAGTACTTTAAACAGCCAGCGCTACATCTGCGAGGTGTTGGAGCCAGTTGTCCTTCCTTACCTTCAGGGCTTGCCCACAGCCATATTTCAACAGGATAATGCGTGATCACATGTGGCACGTATTGTTCAAGGTTTCTTTGTCGATTGCCAGACTGAATTGCTTCCCCTGGCCAGCTCACGCCGGATTTTTTGCCGATAAAAAACATGTAGTCCATGGTTGCTCGAAAATTGGCCCAGATTGTAACCCCAGCTGCCACACTAGATCAATTTTGGTAATGTGTGGAAGCTGCTTGGTCTGCTGTACTCCAAGAAGACATTCAAAGTCTCTTTGAATCCATGACAGGGATTGTGGCAGCGGTGATCTCCATCAATTAGCAGCTACTTTGGCTGCTGATTTTGCCATGAACCACACTTCACAGAAATCTATATTTAATCATTTGATACTTGATCAACATGTTACCTACAAAATAAATGTTGTGATATCTCTTGTCTTTCTTGGTGTTGCAATTTGGATGGTCAGCAGTGTATTTCTCCTGCAACTCCTCTTCTAGAAATTATCACGATTTCCAATAGTTTTATAAACATCACCCTCCCTATTTCCGCTGTACATTCTTATATGAAATTTATATATATATATATATATAATATATTCATTGAACGTTAAAATTATGTATGCAAACATTTGTAAAACCTTTTGTTTGAAATTTTAAAGCTTACATCTCATGCCGTTGACTAAAGTTTTCTCTAATTTAATCAAGAAATTTATTGTTTACACACATGACTTATCTTGTAAATGGAAAAATAGATTTTCGTTATAGATTTGTATTGTAAAATCAGATTTCTATAGGACTGAAAACTATTAGTTAACATGTGAGAAATGTAAAAGGAATTTATTTGATGGACTATATTGGTTGTTATATTTAATTCTAACCTTTAAGAACCCATATACTTGCCAAAAAAAAGATTGCAATGCAAACTGATAGCATTTTGGCTTTGCTTTTTGAATATTTTTTAATTTCAGCTGTATTTTATTCTCGAAACAAGAGTCCTTAATTTTTGGTAACAATTTTAAAACTTCATTTATTTAAATCTTATCAAAATAGTATTTAATTCTAACACACTAACAAAAAAAAAAAAAAAAATACGCACAAAAAATTAAAACGATTATACTAAGTAAACTTCTTTGACATTTCAAACGTAGTTTTTTTTATATGAAACTTCAAATATATCATCTTAAAGTTTTTTCTGCGTTAAATTCGATTTAAAATGACTTGAAAGTACTCATTCCTCTGTTCTAAGTAATAATTGATTATAATTATTCGAAATCTGTTATTTACAAGATGTATTATCGAACATCCGTATAAACAGATTGCACGTGATAATATGTTAGTCACCAGTTTTGCGGTTGATAACATTAGTTGCACTTAAGTATTCTTTCTTGTAAGTTCCATTTGGAAAATTCTCATTGTATTATGTATACTTCATCTACTATGACTAATGGTGATTCTTTTTTAATTCTTACAGCACAAAAGTGAAATAATTTTTGTTATTTTTTTGTTTGAATCTGTTATCTGTCGTTTTAAGAGTATTCTATCTCGAATTAATCAAGTGAACAAACGAAATGAAGGTTTCTTTTGTCTTTTTATTTTATGTCTATCTTGAAAATTGTGATAAATTGATATCAATTGTCATGCTTAGCTCCTGCTTAGTATTTTTTATTTGTAAAATGTATATTGGAAGCAATCCCATTGCCGCACAACTTTTTTTTAATATTTTGGGAAATATAAAAAGCATTAATATAATAATCACCATATGTAAGTTATTCTATTTTAATATTTATTTTGTCAAATGACAATAGTTTCTAAATTTTCACATCGCTAGATTAGTTCCTGACAAATTATTTTGATATAATACACATTATAATTATTATTATTAGCTGTCATATATATAAATGGATTTATTTTTACACATGTTTAATTTTGAAATTAGGAACGTAGAAATTTTTGTGAGTTCGTATAACACATTTAAGAATCATTAAAATTTGAATTGTTGTCTACAATAATCTTAATGGTAACACTGAATTATTAAAGTTGAAAACAAGCTATTACTCAATTTCAAAAAATGAACATTCTATTTTATTAATAACTCCTTATTCGAATGTGTCTTGCCTAAGTTATGCAAAGTTATGATTATTAAATTTCATAGATTATTCATTTTAAATAACATGCAAAATATTTAAAAAAAATTATTTCATCGTGTGTCCTTTTGTTAAGCAAATAGAAAAAATATAAAGCAGTTTTTTTTTTTTTTTTTTTAAGTTTGTATTGCGTATAAATTGATGTTAAAACGATTCGAGAATGATTATTTCACAATTACTTTTTCATGAATTATTTGTTATTTTTTTTATTCATTTATTTTTTTTTTACATACCTTTGTGAAAAAGTTTCTTACTGAGAAACAATTTGATATTAATGTACATGCTTTGATTTTTAAAAACTAAAGTATCAATTTTTTTTTTTTTTTTTTTTTTTTTTTTTACAAAATTGTTTTGCAATCATGTACTTTATGTGTTATATATATATATTTAAAAAAAATGAAAAATATGCAAATTTTAGAAGGAAAAATTAAGCCAAGCGTTTTAAATATAAATTTATTTCACTCTGCCAAAATTTAAGTTTTTTGCTTATGAAAACGTCTTACACAAATTCCTACTTTAAGGTGAAATTTTTATTTTATAGTATTATTATAAAATAAAATGAAGTTCCATACCCATTTATCATGTACATAACTTTTCTTTACTTACCATACGACACTGTATACCACATGCTCCAATGACCTTTCGCTGAATTTAAACAATGAAAACTGCTTGCTTTGTATGTACAGTTCTTAAAGGGCGGGTGTCGGGAAAAAAAATGAATGAAAATAAAAGCATTCGTCTGGAATAAAACTAGTTTAATATACCTAGCAATAATCAGGAGGCATGATTTCATTTCCGGTTTTTGTGTTCCTGATGTCGTATGCAGAAAGCTTCCAAAATATGTGGGTCAAGAATTTCCGGATCTTTTATAAAACCGCCGACGTAAAATACTAGGTTCGTTGTGTATTACGTTCCGCATGTCTTGTTACCTTTTGTACTTAAAATCTCCCATGCTTAGATGTTAAATAGCGGCTATTATTTTTCGTTGTTACACTTTCTTTTGCTTTCATTTTAGCGTATTAAAATAGACTGACAGACTCCGAACTCTCTTGTTTTATTAATTTCTGGAGTTCTTAAGTTTTATAAAATAATTTTTTGTCGCGAAATCAGTTTTTCTTTAAAAAAAATAAATTTATCAAATATATATATATATATATATAAATATATATATAAATATATATATATATATATATATATATATATATTTTTTTTTTTATTTTCCAATAATTTATTTAGTCAAAAGATAAGCAATTTTTTTATTATTACTGACTTTTATTATTAGGATTTTTTTATTATTACATATTGTTTAAATTAGATTTGTCTATTATTTTTAAACTTGTAAATTATGGGAAAATATCTTACATTTTTTTTTTATCGCGATTTCACGTTTATGAAAAAAAGTACATTATTGTCATAAAAACTTTGATTTCGAGCTCAATGTTGTTGATCTGTATATTAAGTTTTGTGCATATTATCTAATATTATTTTATAATACAAGATAATTGTAACATTATTCTTCATAAAATATATTTTTGAATTTTGAGAATAATTCATATTCGATATCGTTCTATCCATTTCGACCAAAAACTTTATAAACAAGATCTTATATATGATATTTATAGATTTATTTTTTAGCATTACATTCTTACAAATAAAATGCTTTTAAACTAAATTATTTTATAAAAGAAAATTTCGTCCATTTTTATGTTTAATAAATATTTGTGATTAGATTTTAGTGATCGCTGCTTTTGTCTCATTTTTAATGCTATTTAATTTGAATTTAATTGTTTGCTTATTTTGTGTTGATCAATTGGGTTTAAGAAATTTATCCATTTATTCTCATTGAGTTCTTTAGTGGATTATTTCAAACTGTTAAGTGATTTTATAATGATGGCTTATTTTTAAATAGTTATAAAAAACTGAATTATTTAAATGGTTAAAAAAAAATAGAATCCCAAAGTAATGGTTAAATTAATTTACCCATAGATTTGCTTTTAGGTAAAATATTTCTTAATTTAACATTTAATATATTAACTAAAAATTCTTGTTTTAAAAGTCATCTCATCAATAAAACATATGTAAAAAAAAAAAAAAAAAAAAAAAAATTTCGAGTATTGAATTTGAAATCAGTTTTGTTGTATTTTTTAATATATATTAATTAAGAAAGGATTTCTTTATTATTTGTTCTTCAATAAAATAGAACGTGACTTGACAAATAACTGCACAATTATTTATGGCAATCATAAAAACGAGTGATAATCATGGCAAGAGTACATTCAAAAGTTAGATTTGTCATCATCATTATTATTTGTTTCAAATAATTGTTTACAAAAAATATAGATAAATAGTTAATTTATATGAATTATTGGAATAATATGACATAAAACATCGTCCAATCACTTTTGAATAAAATATAAATACATTTTATTATTTCAAATTCAAGATATCTTCACTCATTATTGTAGTCTGGGATATATCATGTAATATTCAGTTCTGTAAGCTTGAAAAGATTATATGATATTACAATTGTATAAATTTATCTGACACTTCACTTTGTATTATTACAAACTTGCGCTGACTTACTGGAATAAAACTATATATAAACCCTATAACAGTTCAACTAGTACTTGCAATTTCGTCGAAGTAAATTCCAATATGAAATAATATTGCCTTATCTTACCCTTTTAATATACAAACAGATAATTTTCTACGCCTTTTCTTTCAATGTTTATTTTTTTCAATTTATAATATTTAGTGTCTGAAGTGACTAACAATTTGAGTTTTTACTGATTTTTAAAATTATACTACCATATGAATCATTGATAATACATTTATTTATCAGTGACTGCATCCCAAACAGAAATTTTTGTACGTTCTTATTCAACCTTGGCTATTAATATAATAAAATCCTGTTTATTCTCCGAATATTTGTCTTTGGTTGAAAGAAAATAATTGCACGGAATAGCTTAAAATTTGAATCAGGATGATAATCTCTGGTTAATTTAAAATGAAAGCTATGTTTCATGTCTAAATTTTGAATATAGCGTTTGTAATTAATTTAAACCGTGTAGTTAACTTTGAATGAACTCCCCGTAAAGCTGCTTTTGCTGCTTGTAACTTCAGCAATGCAAATTTCCTCTTGCTTCAGGAAGCGATTCCTGTTCCGACTTTTAAAATTATTTTTACGTAAACACTAAAAGAAAAATGTTTCGTTTAAAAAAAATAATAAATAAATTATTAATTATATTTAATTTTTTTTATTGTTTATAAAAAGTTTCTACTTCAATATTTAATAACTTCATAATTAATGTGAATTTTCAAGCTTCTAACGCCTCACTCAATTTACTTTTATATATATATATATATATATATATATATATATATAT
>JAPDSC010009164.1:963235-1001017 GCA_026290005.1 Latrodectus geometricus | reverse complement strand
ATATATATATATATATATATATATATATATATATATATATATATATAAATTATGCAAGGACAAATTATTAATTAGGGTTACTATTCTTCTATCTTTAGGTCAGACATCATCTATCACACTAATTCAAATGTTTCTTTACATTGTTATTGTATTCTGGGATTATGAAATTCTAACACTATTTGTATGACTGATGGAATTGTGATTTCTTACTTTTAGTGCTATATTCTAATGAATAAGCACTGAAAGTAAAAATTATTAAATATAAATATGTAAAAATTGTTTCAATATTTAGTTAAGTAATAATGCAGAACAAAGATTACTAAAATAATATTTGTTAAAATTTGCATTCATAAAAGATTTCTTTATTCATTTTAAAAATCATTTTTTGAAAACTTCATTGACTTATTTGCCTATTATTGCATTAAAATTGTATGTCATGTTCTGAATATTGAAAATTAAATGTAATACATTTTTCTTTTAGTGAAAGATAAAATTAGTGTTTTTGAATCAAATAGAAATTCATCAGTGAATTCAGTTAAATTAGAAGAGTCTTCACCTAAGAAGAATACAGAAATTTTTACATCCAAATCAATTGCAAAATCAGATTCTTTATTAAATAAATCGCCCAAACCTAGTGTAAGATTATCATTACTTTCATCAGCCATTTCCAATAAAGAGGATTTAAAGGATGTGTCAAAGGAAAAATCAGTTGTTAGCTCTTCTACTTTGAAAGAGAAAAACAATGTTCCCAATTGTGATTCCACTAAAACACCTAAAGACTTTTCTTCTGATCATATTGAAATTTCTAGTTCTAGTGATACAATTAGTTGTGATAAAATGACTATAAAATCAACTTCCAGTGAAGCATTAGGAGTTGACACTGTTTCTTTTGTCCAGAGTACATCTAGTACAATAGAATCTCTAGGTAAAGAGCCAGAAATAAATAAAATGACAAATTATAGTAAAAATAGTTTGAAATCATCTCATGATATATTTCAAACTAAATTCCAACCTTTGAAACTTACTATCCCAACTATTAATAGTAGCTTTAAGAATGAATCTGCTAGCTTACCCATTACCCCTGTTCATGCCTCACCAGATCCTGTAAGAACTATTGAAATCGCTCAAATTAGACCTACTTATACTAAAACTCTTGCTCGCCCACTTAGTTATGGCAGCTTTCCAAATAGTAACTCTGAAAGTAGTTACCCTAGTATACTTAATAAATCGAATAGTTCTATTCCTCGGAGAAACTCACTTGACAGTGACCAAAAAAGCAAAGAGTTAGTTTCTGACTCAAGTAAAGAACAAGTCAATAGTTTGAATAATAGTTCTCCATCATTAGAAACACAAACTCTTCAAAATTCATTCAATAATTTAGATAGTGTAAAAAAGTTGAAAATTAATAAACTTTCTGATGTTTCAGTAAATAACACTTTATCTGCTTTCAATATTAAAAGCTTAACTCCTACTCCCACTATTAGGAAAAGTCTTGAAATCAAAGATACAATAATACAAAAAGATATTAATGAGAATAAGATAAAGTCTGAAGTGCCATCAGCTAAAAATAATTTAGCATCTCCAATGGAGTTAAAGTCACCAAAAATAAAAAGTAGGGATGCATCTCCAAATAGTTTACTTCGTCAAAAAGATGCCACTGATAGTTCTGCAAAGGAACAATCTGCCATAACAGTTTCCAAGAAAGAAGAAGTAGCAAAATCTTACCCAGATGATCTAAATCCATTTGGTGATGATGAAGTTGAAGAGGAGTATCCAGATGATTTGAATCCTTTTGGTGATGATGATGATGATGAAGCTCCTAAAGTTTTTGAGGGTGTATCAGCTGACAATTATGATGAATCAAAAAATCCTTTTGCATCTGATGAAGAAGACATGGAAGCTTCAGCCTTTACACCATCTCCAAAACCTCCCAATTCTCTTACTAATTCACCATTTGGAACACTCACTTCTATGTCATCTCCCACTGGATCTCTACGAGGTACAACTAAGAAAAGAAAAGCTCCAAAGCCACCTAAAATAAGTGACATTTTCCCCAATGCAGCTACAGATTCTGAAGGAGATGTCTCTTTCAGTTCCATGAAGTCTTCACCTGCTGTTAGTAGAAAAGTTCTACAAACACCATCTCCTAAATTAAGGAAAAATAAACCAGCTCCTCCTCCACCTCCTGTTGCTTCCCCAAGACAAATTTCACAGAATGATGAAACTGCAAGTGTGAAACAAGCTAAAGATACAGAAAATATGAAATTGAAATCTAGTTCAGCTAAAGAACCAATTAAAAAGAAAAAGAGACCTGCTCCTCCTGTGCCTATACCAATGAGAAAAGACGTAAGAATTTTCATCATAAATTTTAGATAATTTTTTTAAATTATACTTTTTTATGGTTTATAATTTAGCTTTTCAGAAAAGAGATTAATTGTAAGTATGATCATAATTAGATGTAAACAAGATTATATAACCTAATGTTAACAGATTTGGTGAAGAAACAAAAGCATTATTATTAAATAGGTCAGCTTGACCATATCTATAATCATATGTATTTTTGCTATCTTTACTTTTCTTTATATTTCTTATTAATTTTATAGTTACTTTAATAGTGTGTGTCTTTTTGGTACTTCCTCCCCCCATATATATATATATATATATATATATATATATATATATATATATTATTTACTTTTTTTTTATGGACTTTTTTTATTACTTTTTTTTGATTCATTGACCAAAATGAAAAGTGATTTAAATTTTTGTAAACTTTTTTGTGCTTATTATAGCATATATTTGTTAGTAAAGAAATGTAATAGGATTGTGTTATTCCTGGCAAAAATTTTACTTTAAATGTTTCATCATTAATAAGAGATCTGAAAATTTTTTAACTTTTAAAAAAGTTAATGTTTACGGAATATGAAAATAAAATTTAAATTGTAAAATTTTTAATTTTAATGAAAAAGACTTTTTTTAAAAAAAAAAATTAAAAAGTGCTTATTGCAATATTTTGCAGCATTAAATATTTCATGTTTTGGTTCTTGAACTGGAAATGCAGGAATTTCTATTGTCATTGTCTGATACATCTAAGATTAAATTATTTATTAGCATTATAGAGTTTAGTTTACAGTTTAGTTCATAGATTTACAATTGTAAAGCTGCTATCTGCCTTTGAAATTATATTACAAACTATTTTGATCCTATTAAACATAGAACAGATTTTTTAAAATTTACTGTCAAATTGAAAAAACTGTCTCTTATGAAATTAATTTACCTTTGTTGAATACAAATTTTTCTTACAACATTTTGATGGTGGAAAATTTAAATTATGATTAAGTATGGCATTTATATTGCATCTGATATATAAGAGGTGTCGATAATAAAATAGTTAAGATACACTTGATTTTGCTGCCCAAGCAAAAGTATTAAGTCATATTTAGATGAATATTGGAGTAATAATTGTATTTAATAAAGAAGTTATTCTTTAATTAAGTTGATGAACTTGAAAAATCCATGATAAATTCTACTTAAAAGGACTGAAAAAACTGATCAAGTAATTACGAAATTAATAAATAAAAAAGTTAAAAAAAAAACAAAAATTAATGTTAATTATGTATTAAAATATAAGTCTGTTGAATGTAATTATAAAAATAAAAATGTCTAGAATATGTATTCATAATAGATTGAATCGTTTAAAAATTTTTAAAAGTAAACAGTAGAAAAATATATTATTTTAAATAGCAGAATCTGTAAAGAAAGAGAAGTCATTCAAATTGATACTTTATGAATGTATAATTGTACTAATTAGACTTTTCATTTTTGTCATTTAATTTTTTTAATATTATAATTTTAAAATAAGTTTTTATTCATTTTTGAACACAACTTTATAAAGTTGATAAAAAAAGAGCCATGTAAGGAAATTTAAAAATGTTCATTATTGCATACTATATTTAAAGAGTTAATTTAAAAAATTCAATAAGCAATTTAATTTAAATATTAATTTGATGCTTAGAAAATCATAAATCTTAAATTTAAATTAAAAATTAGTTTCTTTAAAGTTATAGGCAATGATGTAGCTTCATTAGTTTTTACAAATATCTGTCTTTATTTATTGTCTGAATTAACTGTCTTCATTTGAAAATACAATTAAAAACTTTATGTACAAAAAAACATATGTTGACCAAAAATTGTTTAAGAATTATTTATATAATGTATGTGTGTGAATGCCTATAACTCTTGGAACAATTTTGAATTCTAGAAAACTGTTTGAAATCCCTGGAATATTTTTAAGATTCTGAGCCCTGGACAAAATGCTGAATTTTTGTAAACAGTACTAATATTTTGTTTTTCATGTTTAACTGGAATGCATTTGATTTAATATTCTTATTTTGTTATAGAGAAAAAAAATTCCTTTGAAAGAAATATTGCGGGAAATGAAAGAAATTGAATTAAAACAAAGAGAATTTGAAAAGCAAGGTAGAGAAATAGAACTTTTGATTCGAGATCGAGATAAAGGTAAGATATGCTTACATTGTAATAACTAATGAAAACAATGCATAATTTCAAAGTTAAATTATTCTTGATAATTTTGTTACTAAAATTGTTTTTCATAATTATATGATATTTCACAATTAAAAAATGAAAGATAAAGGTAGTTATTTAGAGTGTTTTATATTAAACAAAGGCATGACATTCCTAAAATCATTTATTAAATTAAAGTATGACAATATTAAATTTTTTGTAATATTGAAAGTTTAATTCAGTTTTATATGAATAGCTTTGAAGGTAAAAAATCAACTACAAATTAATCACTTGATACTTTTGTGGTATTTATTTCAAATAATAATCATATTTGAATAAATCCTAATGATTATTTAACATAAACAATGATAATAATTTTTTAAAGAAAATTCTAAAAAACATTGCTTCTATTAATATAAGGGTAAAAATAACATGTGCTCATGATTTTTTTTTAGAAAAAAAATTTCTTAGAATAGTATTGAATTTTAAATGAAAAACTTTAACTGCAATTAGTGAGTATCATAAAATATTCTTTATTACATTATTTTTTTAAAACATTGATCTAGTTAAGTGTCAAATTTTCTGAAAAATGTAAAAACTTGTTGTATAGTAATTGCATAAGCCATTGATGCAAATAATTGAAGTTGATATCTACAAAAAGTCAAAAATATTTTTCATAAATTAGAAAAATATCAAATGGATTTTGAGTGCATATGACAAAGTTGTCCAATGAATTTAATAGAATCATTGGATTCAGCAATTTAAAGATTTAAAATTGACTTGTTTTTTTTTTTTTTTTTTTTATCCCAAAGCATTCAATGAATAATGATATTTTCTATTAATACGTGCAATTAGCATTAACATATAAATTAATATAACAAACGAAAAATTAATTATGATATTGAATTGAAAATCATGAATTTAAAGAAATATTTCTTAGAATTTCTTAATATTCAACATTATCTATTACATATGCAAAATATTTTCGTTGAAGAGTCTTGTTTAAAATGATTAAATTTTGACTCATCCTGTCTTAGTGATAAATTTTTAAATAAATGCTATTTACTTTTTGCCATCATTGTCAACTTGCTCACTTAATATATATAAAATGTACTTATTTAATCTATGCTTTAATCAATGCAGTGAAACTTTTAATATCATTGGAAAATTTAAAAAAAAATTTCACTTATTATTTTTTTTAAAATTCAAACTTTGTGGCTTTTTTGTAACAATAAACACAATTAATTAGGTTCTATAAAACTCAAGAGTTTATCAACATATAAATTAGAAATGCACTCAACTATTACTAAATGAAAAATGGAAATATAAATGAATCTTTGTAGACATATTAAATATATATTATAGTAAGAGGGATTTAGCACACATTTTTTGATCGCCACATTAATAAGTATGATTCATCATGGCCATACCTTTCATAGTGAAAGGTGCCAGATTCAATACTTGCCATTTTTGAACATTGAGTATGAATATTACATTACTACTTTTTGAGTGTTGGTATTTGGGACTTTGCTAAGCACTGTTGCAACATGAAAATTTATTATTTTCAATAGCTTTGCTATCCATTATGTGATGTCTTTATTGTGAATAATAGAATTTTAAATATATACTTATATAGCACATAGAAGTTTTAAAAATATATTTACCAAATAAGTCAAAATTTAATATGAAAATATATTATTTTAGCTAATATTCTTAACAGAAACTAAGTATCTTTGATTAAATAATTATTATATATTTATGTGTATAACAATGAGGTTATTAATTCAGGTTATTAATCTTGAGATAATTTGTATTTTATTTTCTAAGTCATTGAATTTATACTCGTTTAAATTTTTTTTATTTCCAGAAATAGTTGAAAATGCTACTACTCAGTATTTCTGAAATGCCTAATTGGTAGGAAAATGCACATGAATTCTCATGTGAGAAATTAAGTTAAAAAAAGATCTATATGAAACTGGAAGTGCAACTTTTGATACTGAAACCAATTTTGTAAAAATTTCAAAAATTAGATGATTTTTTTTTTTAAATTAGGTTTCTCAAATTTAGATTTGTTTTAATTTTATACATTTGTTTAGTATTGAGGTAATAAAAACTGATTTTTTTCAATTTTTCTCAAGTGCACAATACATTAATTTCACCTTGTCAAGAAAATGGAATGTATTATTGGTGACAAAAAATATTCTAAAATACTACTCCAGTATTTCCATCAAACTTTTGAAAGTAATTAATCAGCAAATTGTATAGCTTTCTTACTAGGCATTTCACACATTCCTTTTTATATTCATAAAATAATTGGATGTGTCATAGTAAAAATGCAATCTAACTGTTATGTTAAAAGTTTTACTTCTTTAAAAAGAATGTTCAAAAAATTTTGGTGTGTGATTTTATTATTAATTTCTTTTTTTTAATCTTTCCCATTTAATTTAAACTTTACTGCTATTTTACTTTTTTAACACCAAAATTAAGTTTAAAAGTTTTTTCCCCTTCCCCTTAGATGAAGAACCGTCTGTAGAGGAAGAAGAATACATTATGCAGCTGTTTGAATTAGTAAATCAAAAAAATGCCCTTTTTCGTAGACAAGCAGAACTTATGTACATGTAAGTTTATTTATATTTATTAAAATCTCCCTATATAAAATGTAAAGGAATTCAAATTAAACTTATTATTTATTTCTACTTATAAAAATTGTTTCCTTTGTAAATTGTTATTTTAAATTCTTATGTTTGTTTCCTTATAGAAAACGGTCACAACGATTAGAAGAGCAACAAGAAGAATTAGAGAAACAAATTCGTATCTTAATGTCAAAACCAGAAGATGGTAAAATGTTTTTTCTATATCATTTCAATTAACTATTAATGTTTAAATCATCTAATTTGAAAATTATTTGATTTGTTTATCCATTATTACCCATGATTAATTGATTTCTTCTGTTAAATTGAAAATAAAGAATATCAATTTATCAATTGACTATAATATTTATTTTAAATATTATTTTAGTTTTCTTAATTGTAATATTTTAAATCTTTCTATTACTTTTGTTTCTAACTGATTAATCATTGATTCTATTTATTAAATTATCGATTGCTTTATTTTATTAACTTGTTTCTTTAGATATCAAAAAATAAATAACTTGTTAATTTAAGTGTTGAAAAATATCTTTTGAGTAAAATTTTATTTTTACTTTAATGATTACTTAGTTGATGTGCTAATAATTATTAAAATAATTTTTAGATTAAAACTAGATAATTTAAGAAATTAAATAATTTTCTACATTAATGGATCATCCTAATTAATCTATACATTGCATAAGTAATCTGAAATATATTTATGTAATCTGCAGAATAACTAATTTCCACACTTTAATGGTAACATATTTTTTTTAGAAAAACTTCTTTCTAAATTCCATTTTTTTCTTGTACAATATATATCCTAAATATTTTGTTACAAAAGTAAAATATGCGAAATAATATAACCAATAAATAATAAATTTATAGTTTTTAGGGCAGTATAAAATTTATTTGTGAAAATATAGGACATTTTTTTCAAATCAATAAGATATTGAGTATTACTGCAAAGTTTTAGTATTTAAAAAATAAATTTTAAGAAATACCAGGCATTACCAAGCTAACAGCATACTTGCTGGCAGTTATTAGCCCGACCTAGCATCTGTATATTTATTTAATGAAATATTCATTTATTGGCATCTAATGCATAAAAGAATTTAATATATAATGTAATAGTGATACAAATGTTTATACCTTCAATTACTGTTTGAAAAAAAATGCTTATGAGTATTTAAAAAAATTTTTATTATAATTTTGGTTTTGTATTGAAATGTTAACTTTTTGTATTATGCTAAATTTTTTTAGATTTATATATTGTAGGATTTTAGGAATTGGGAAAATTTAATATATATGTCATTGATTCCTAATAATTAGACAACACACCCTGATAATGTCTATTAACATTCAAAATCTAATCTCTGTGCAAAGCTCTAGCTTTATCTGTCATACTTCTATTTCTTAAATATAAATTTATTTTATTATTTTGTATAATATGCTATTCCACTAGTTTTAATACAGATTATATTTTCTCAAGATATATATGTAAAAGGATTACATATCAACTTTTTTTAAATGCAGTATACCATTTTGAAAATACAATTATTAAATTGTTTTTAGAAGCTTCCTTTTTGTGTAATCTGAATAAAATACTTTAAATGTAACATTTAATAATAAAATGTACCTCAATACCTCATTATTAAATTTAGTTCTCTTAAAAAAGAAAAAAATAGGGAAATGCTAACAATTTTATAAGAAAAATCCACACAAAAGTGACTTGGTAAATATTAAATTACAAAATATGCTAATGTTTAGGAGGCTTCATTCAATGGTGTGGACTGTACAGTATGTTATAATACTATTTATGTAATATAAATGAATGTAAATATTATTGCTCAATATGCTTTTAATAATAAATATTTTTCAAATATATTTTTTATTCAAATGTTTCCTTATTTTTCAATTTCAAAAGAAAAAACAGAAGAAGATAAAGTTAAGGAAGAGGAATTAATATATGAGCTTACAGACATTGTTGATCAGAGAAACTCTATTATTGATAGTATTGAAATGGATCGACGAAGGTAATTATTATACAAAATTATTCTAATTTTTTAATTATTAAATAGTTATTGTTTATTTTTCTTAAATTTCTTGTGCTTAGAAAACTTCCATTTTTGAAAACCTTTTAAATGAAGGAAATATTGATTAATTTTAGCAATAATTTTATAGTTAATGTATGCAAATTGTTTATACAATTTCATGCTACTTTTTTATTTCTACTGATAAACTGTATTTTCTGAAGTAATAATTATTTTATGCATATTAATATGTAGTTAATATTTTATTTTATGTGGGTGAATTTTCTATTCACTCTTAGGTAGATTTCGTTTAGTTTTATTAAATTCGGTCATTTTAAATGATTATTTGATATTAAATTGAGTTCGGTCTAGCAATTCAGTGAGATCAGTATAATGTTTGAACTTAAAAATTTAAAACCAAATTGATTTTATTTTTTATAAAATTTATAATTTGGATATAAAGGTTTTCATATTGTTGAATAATATTAACATTTTCTGGAATAGTTTTATAATTTTTTACTTAAATTTCTTGTTTAACTACATTATTCATTTTATTTTACGAAACATTTATATACATATTTTATAAATATTTTTAACTTTTAGAGTTATCGATTATAAACAAATAATTAATATACATTTCTAGGGAACTTGAGGAAGATGTTAGTGTACAAGAGCAGATCGAAATGAAAAATGGTAAGCTTATGCTTCATGAATTACTGTTTAACATCTCACAAATTAATTTTTTCTTGATGTCTGAGGAATTTACTGTTGTTATTATCCCTTATTATATCATTTTCATGGATTAAATAAAGTTCATAGTGCAATAATATATAAACTTATAGAAGCAGAATATTAAGAAATTATATCAAGTACATACAAATAAGATTTTAATTTAAATAATTGTCCAATATTAAAATATATTTTGAAGTTAAACAATCTATAAATAATTTTATAATAAAGCTATAAAAAATTTAGGAACTGTTTTTAAATTGTGTCGCTTTATTAATAATATTATTTACTGTCGGACTTCCATTATTTTTGAAAACTGTGTAATATTTAAATATTTTTAACTAAGAGTTATATTCATTTCATATTTTCTGAAAACATTACCTATTAAGTTATTAATAAGTTCATTATTGATCTTTCGTATGTTCTATTTTGTTTCTGAAAATTTTTAAAATATGAATTTCTTGAAATTACTCTCATTTATGTATCTTATTTCTAATTTCTTCCTACTTTTAAAATATTTTTTACTATATCAATTGAAATTATTTCATTGAGAAATTTAGTGTTGTAATGAAAATCAGTAGAAAACTGCTGCTTTACCTTGCACATATTTTTAATTCACATATTTCTCCCATCTTAATTAAACATTTGTTTATCAAAATTGGTGATAACTTAATTTACCTAGATGTTTTAGAATAGCGTCTCTTATTATTAAGAATTTTCTTGTAGTGATTTTAATAAAGAAGCATGTATTAAAATCATTAAAGTGATACTGTATTATTTTAAAATTTATCTTTTATGTGTTTATTGAAGTTCAAATGCCATTAAATATTAAACTTATAGGTATTTTATAGTTGTGTTAAATCAAAGCGAAAAAGTAAAAGTAAAAGATGGTCTAAGTTTATATAATTTATTACTGAAGATTTCTGTATGACAGTTATTCAATTTTTCAGCTATTATTCAAAGATGTAAAATGTTAATAAAAAATTAATTTACTAGGTTTGGGAAATACTGTGAATAATTTTACTTTCTTTGATGTTATGCATTAGATAGTGCAAATATTAATAAAAAAAAAAAAAAAAAAGCTTAAACATAACCTAATTACATTTCGCAAAATATACCAATTACAATAAAATATATTCACAATATCTGTCATCAGTGGTAACAATCATATAAAATTTTAATGGAAATTTAGAAATGTAATATTTTGTGTAAAACAAAAATTGCCTTTCTATAGCATTTTTATGCTCAAAATTAAATGGAATTTTTCCGTCTTTAGATTATGGTCCATATATAATAAATGAGAATTCAAATTATTCAATATTAAATCTCTCTAGAAAATGTACAAAAAGTGCATTTCTTGCATAACTAATATTTCAGTCACAATTGACTATCCTTAACAATATTTTTTCCAAGTCTACAGTGACTGTTTTGTTCTCAAAGTACTTAAGGAAAAATCATGACTGATTACTCATTCTGGGGAGCGAAATGGAATTCTTTTATAAGTTTTGTATTTAATCTTTGATGAGAGGACCTCTCAAAACTGACCTCACTATTATATTTTTTGCTAGACTTGAAAATGACACCAAAATATTTTAAATAAAAATTAATGTTCCTAAGTTATGACAGAAAATATAACAGAGTTAAATAATTATGTATTATTAGTGATGCATTTGTTTATTTTTCGAAATAAGCAAAAAAATCAAACAGTTACACTGCCAATATACGCAAGAGTTTCGTAAAAAATTCTCGTAAAAATTTCATCGTGATTCACCATGCCCTTGCAAGGATGTTGAACCTTAGTTTAGTGCAAACTTGGAAATTCTTTGACTAATTCTTATTTATTTAAAATATTGTTTAAGTTGTTTTGTTAAAGTATTGATCCAATAAGAAGTATCCATTTCTATGTTATTGTTCAATTTAACAGTTTTTCTTTTTATTTCTGTGTGCACATGCAATTTTTGAATAAGAACTTTGGATTTTGGAGTAAACTAATTGCTACTTTATTATATGCTTTTGCTGTTTATTTTCATGGGGTTTTTCTAAAACTTGGTTCGTTCAATGATATTTAGCAAATAGAGCTGGATTACTTGGATTTTAGCTTGGCTTTAAAATATTTCTAATTTTTTTTGACTAAAATTTAATATTTAACTTAAAAGTTATTTAATTGTATGACTAATATAGGTGGTTTTATTCTTAATTTCTATAGAATTAGCCTGAGATAAAAATGCATGATGGATTTTTTTTTTTTTTTTTTTTTTTTTTAACTGCCTTTCTTTTTCTTAAATGTAATGCATTCTTTTGCATTTTTTTCTTCCCTTTTGCTTTTGGTTGCTGGGTTTAGTTTTTGTGCATCAGATTATTTATTACTTTCCTAACAGGTGACTTACCAATTGCAGCAGAAATTAAAGAAAAGAGTAAAGATAAAAAGAAAAAGGAAAAGAAGAAAAAAGACAAAAAGAAAGATAAACATCATGAAAATGGAGATTCTGGGAAACACACTTTAAGAAAAAAGCTCTTTAAATGAAATTTTGTGTGTGAAATAGTTATAGATGATAAAAATAAAATGCTTGCTTTAATTCCTAACAGAAATTACTATTGAATAGAGCTATAAATTAGAATGTAGTCTTCAGGTGAGTCTAGAATTTTGCCACAAATTTTTTGTTTATTTATATTGGACAAATATTTTAGAAATTTAGCACAATTTTTTAAAAATATTAAACTAGATTTATAATGCAAAATGATGTAGCATCACTATGATGATAAATTATCTATTTTATATAATTAAATTTATTTATTTTTGTTTATTGTTCACTCTTTTTTACTAATGATGTCCATTTCTCTAATAAAATTTTTTTAGTATTTTTACATGCTTTTCTAGATAATTTTTTGTACCTTAGATGGCACATATTTTGAAGAATTACTTCTTTCAAAACTTATTTTATTAAACAATTTTGCTTTTTAAATCAACTTCTTAAAATGATGAATGTGTAGTAGATACATTCAATGCATTCCATTGTATGAAGCACATTTTGTGGTGACTTACTTACTCCAAATCACTTGTATGCAAGCTTTATTTTGCATTTTCATGTTACTTTTATGAAATTATTTGTTTACTCTTAACTTGTGAAAATGTTGAATGTGTCTTATGAATTTCATCTTGTACACAAAATATTTTATGTTTGAGTTATAAAATTACTAAAAAACTCAAAAGATATGATTGATTATTTAAAATGATATTAAGTGTAGAGTTTTGTTGCATTTTGTGTTTTGTATAACAGTTGTTTTCCATTTTACCAACTATGGTAAAAACTTTTCAAATTTCAATTATTTTTAGTTTGTTGAAATTGTAAGTAGGAATTTACAATTATGTTATCAATACTAGTCAATTTCTTTATGTTTATTTAATATATAGATCATTTGAAAATTTTTGAATTTTTTCACAATTTTTGTCAAATCTATAACAAAATTGTAATTTGTATTTATAAAATATCTGGTGCTAAATCTTACAACTTAGGAAGTTGTCTTAGAGAAATAAATTTTAATTATTCTAAAAAGTCTTGTGAAATTTACTTTTATAAAGCGCATTTCGGTGATTTTATATTTTGCAATAAGCTTTTATTGTGCTGTTTATTTCAGTCCATGTTGAAGACAAATTTAAATTTATCATTATGAAATTTTGAAATACAATATATTTTTATATATGTTAGTTGTGAATCGTTTTCAAAATAGTATGTATGAATTTCATTTTTAATAAAATAAAATATTTTATTATATTTGGCTATTTTTTAAAATCTACAGGTAGAATACACATTTTTGTTTTCTATAGAAAAAATATCTCATCACAATGAAATTTATCCAATACATTTTTGTGTGAAACATAAAAGTATTAAAAAAAAAGGATAATCCTCTTACAAATTGTAATGTTTAAATAAATGTCCAAAAACAAAAATTCACTGTATTTAATAGGAAAATAGTAAATTATGAATTTTTTACTTGTGATAACAAATGATTCTTGCAAATGGCAAATATATTGAATATTTTGAAAAAAAAAAAAAAAAATAAGCAACAATGTATTTTAAGCAGATAATGACAAAATTGCAGAAAAGGAGTTTTTACAATCAGTACAATGAACACAGTTCCATAGAAATGTCATGCATATGTAAATGTTAGAAAGCAGCGTTACATGTGGCAAGCATATGCAAAGCTAATGCTGTCGCATGCTTAAGACTATATCAAAAGACATTTGTTGTTAGTGCAAGTGAGTTCTTTCCTGAAATATGGCTAGAAGAAATCACCTAGATGTCTTTACATGTGAAAGAATGATCAGAAATCTGCAGGAGGGGTGTAGTAGGACCAAAGTAACTGAAAAATTAGAATTCGATTCCACGTGCTTTGGAAGCCTTACATTATCAGGAAAGCTGGAAGTGGCCTCCCCAAGAGAACAACTGCAGTGTATGACTGATATGTCCTTCAGGTCCAATTGTTCAGCAACAAGACAGTAACTATCTGTGAATGGCAGTTTTCATAAGATACTGATTTGTGTGATATTTCATGTAAAATATTTTCGCTTAATTTTTTGACTTGAAATATTTAATATGCATGAAAAATGTAGCCAAAATTTAAATTACATAGTGTGGCAAAGAACTAAGATTGCAAATCAATTCATTGAAAATGCGACACAATTGTCATATATTACTTTGACAATACTTACTTTCATTTCCTATAAAAACAAGATTTAGCAATGATGATGGATATTTTAATTTTTGTTAGTTTAAACATTTCAATGACTCATTTCAAAATGGTGTTGAAATAAATACTTAAAGTTTTTTTTTCTAGTTTAATTCTTTGTAATTTTTCGATAAGTTCAGTAAAACGTTTTTCCTAATTATTCTGTGAATAATACAGACATGGCTGTTAAATAATTTGACATTTAATCTTAAAGAACGATTGTAATGCCCTTAATAGAATTTAAAGCCTATATTTTATTTTATCACATCTCAAATTTAATAGCTACTTTTTACTGAAGAAAATTTTTAAAAAAGCATTTTTTCTTTAATAAATCCTCCGGTGTTCGTAAATTTTAATTTACAATAAAAAAAAATTCTCTTGAATATAATAAAAAGTAATTATTACTAGAAATAATAAGATCACTTCTACATCATTTTATGACGCAGCTTGTACTTTTAGGACCTTGCACCACAAAACCCAACCAACCATCTACATCATTTTATACCTAATACAAAAGTAAGTATTTGGGGATAGATGCTTCTTCCTGGAATTGCAATGAATCCAAATTCTTCCTATTCCCAAATACGGGACAGTTTTATGAGTGGAGAAATCTAGCAGTAGCCAGGCAAATCTCGCTTTCTTTTTCTTGGAGTTAAGCAACAGAGTTGTTCCCAAATGGTTTAGTTTGGACCTCATCTTCTGGTCTATTGTTTCATCAGCATACTTAAGGCATACTCTGTGCTAGGTACTGTTAGGTGGGAGTATTCTTAATACAGAAGAACCAACGAGAAAACTCTCAATTGGCCGATCGCTAACTCAATTATTCAATAACCACTAGCATTTCTATCAATGTAGGTAACTTTTCAACAAAAATGGGCTCCACTTACGATAGTGAACTTCTCACTATTTACATTACAATAAGGAAGTTCCAATATATGCTGGAAGGAAGAGATTTTATTATCTCTATACTGATTAAAAATTTATTAATACATTCCAGGAGAAACTAGAAAACAAAGAAAACTTCATCCAAATTTTCTACTAATAGTCAAATGCGCACATGATTTTGTAGCTGATCAATTGAAATCAATGAAATTTCAAAACTAACTGGTCTTTATTACAAATCTTTTGCTTCAGCTCGACAAAACGATAAATTCTCTAAAATTTTTAAATCTAATAAATCACAAATATTTTTCATTAGTATATGTTAAATTTATTTGTGATACATCCTTCAAAATAGCAAGACCTTTTATTCCAAATTCTTTTCGACAAATAATTCAAAATATTCTTTATTTTTCACATGCTGTATTTCAGCAACACAATCTCGTTTCAAAACTGTGTGGCCAAATATGAGAAAAGATCAAAACCTTAGTACAAGCCTGTATACAATGCCAACGTTCGAAGATTCAAAGACAATCCAAATAACCTATTTCTACATTTGTTTTACAGGATCCACGATTTAATCACGTTCATATAGACTTCATCAGTCCTTTTCTATCATCTGATGGTCATTATTATTGTATGACTGAAACTGACCCTACAGGGATGTCGTTAGTACCAGGGCTGGATGTGATATATCACATCCAGCGCTTGCAATTAGTTATTAGACGAAACTGATAGGCATTTTTCATGTAAACAAATACACGCAACAGATCCATTTTCTAGAACCCTTTTGTTTATTAATGAGGTGATCTTCATGCAGGGGGGAATGTTCAATTCACACAATACTCGTGTCGTTGAAGAATCTACATGCAACAAAAACCATGAATTTTTCACAAGAGTTTTTAGTAATTATGTATGGGCCGGTATCGTACGAGATAATTGTATCGGACTGTACATTTTGTTCCAATGGATGTAAACTACCTCTTTCTTCAATAAGTTTCGACGGCACATATCTATTAGGTGGTATAGTATGTTGAGGCCCCCACCCATTACGCCATCAACGAGCATCTCCACCTGAACGTAACACATGGTCAATAGTGGAACAAGTAGTGTGATCCAGTGGATTTAGCCTGTTCGATCATCAGACCTCATTTGCGTTGATTATAACCACGGGGATTATATCGTGGTACTGCTGAACGTAACTCCCATTAAGAGTGCTGAGGGCTTGTTATGTGCATTGTAGAAGATGCTAGGGAAGTTCCACCCGATATTTTTGCTGATGTATTTTTTATGCATAGATCACATGGCACAGAGGCAATTTCGAACCCCTTTGATAACGATCGCTTATTTTTTACCCCTTACATTTTGCTGTATTAAAATTAATGAGCATGTCTTCTTAGGTTAGTTTGTCACTAAACGATCACATTTTGCACGAGGGCTAATTAGATTGGAACTTAGTTTACAATGGATTCTGCACCGATATAAATATCCAAGCCTAAGTTGGGATTCGAACCCACGAACTCTGTTGAATTAAAAGCAAGATAACTAACCATTTGGATGCCAGCTCGATGTATTAACTTGTTCGCGTTCTTTCCTTATTGCGTTTTGTTGTCATCAGAGAAATATTTCCGAACATGCACTGCTGTGATATCACATCGTCTTAGTCTCTCCTGGAAATTTGTAATTGCGGTACTAATATAACCAACATAGATCACCGAAAATCAAATCAAATGTGAGGTATGTATAACTTCCAAAAATTTTATTTAGTTACGAAGCTATTGAATAATGAAATCAAGGCTTTTCATGGACGTTCTAATCCATCTCAGATCGGCGGTGTTTTGAGAAAACCAAAAACACGTATGCCGCAGTTGGCTAAAACAAGTTTTCCAAAAATCGAAAATTAGTTAAATATCTTTTTAATTATACTATGATTATGAAAAAAAAAAAGGGTAATCGATGCCGTAAATATATATATCTGTAGGTTACTCAAAGAATAACAATTTTGACGAACGAAAGAATTGCTCTCTTCCAATTTTAGAGAACAGTTCCAAAATGACATCACAGCATGGACAATTTTACAGTGAATTCAAATCTTCATTAATCAAGGTTTAAATTATTTACAAATGACGTGATCTAAATTTCGAAAGGAAACAAAGCCTATGTTTTAAGTTAGCCATGTTAATATAAATTTAAGACCAACATGCTAATATAATTTCTTTTCATTTTTTGCAGTCGTTCTCAGTTCAACAACGGACGAAAATTCGGCGGATACATAGAAGCGTTTTATACATATTGCAACATTTCATAAGCAACAATTGATTTTCATTTTTTATCTTTTGATAGCATAACTTGATAAATATATATGCATAGAAAGTCATAGTAACATGCATGCTGATTAAATTGAATCCTAATTATCTTTTATAAGAGGTATTGGAATGAGACTGCGTGTTACAGAAAACATATTCTCCATTTCACAAGAGGTGATATTGATAGAATATATATCTAAACTCAGAAATGATAGATTTGAAGTTTAGTAATAATATTCTTTCACATAACAGAAAGTTTTATGTTATTACTATGCAATCTCTTCATTAACACTGCTACCTCTCATTTGTTAAAAACCGTTAGCTAGCTTGACTACCAATCGCTTAGATGCAACGTTGGCGCCCAGAGTGACCAAAAAATAAACCCAGCGATTCTTCCTCGAAGCCGCCACTTGCAGCGTTCGAGGAAGTCTCGCTGGAGTTATATTGTATCAACTCATTGGTACACACAGACAGAGGCAAGACACAAGAAGTAAGCCCAAAATATTTATTAAATTTAAAAAATATACACATTAAAAAAGCTTGATAATATAATATATAACATAAATTTTTTATATATATTAACAGTTCATATCGTGCGAACATACATCGCAATGATCTCTGCTTGGCCAAGCAGCTGAAAAGGAAAACACATCATTCGTCTCACAAAGCTTCAACTTAGTGGGTTACAAAGAATCTTATAAGGGCTGGCAAGCAAGAGTATTACTTACCAGTCTACCACCAAATAAAAGGCTCCACATTGGACCTTGTAAGTTTATCATCTTCCATGTGTCGTTGTGGCTCAGTAATCATTTGCTCCAACAGCCATCGTTTGAATGTTCGTACCTCTTAGAGAGCACAGTGGAATGCAACCCTGCCGTTCTTGTCATGTAAGGAGCAATTCCCTTCCTCCTGCGACCATTACTTCTGAAGCAGCATTTCGTATTTGGGACAGCCAAAATCCTCCAAGTTGATGCAGGGAATATTTAACTTCTCTAACCCCCCCCCCCTCTCTCTCTCACGTTCCTCCCTTGTATGCGACGAGGTACTTCATCTCCGTTGCGTACCCGGTATACATATGGATTAGGTAATCGTCCAGAGAATCCAATGAGTACTTTCTCATTTTTTTGGGATGGAACTTTATACCGTGTATGAACTTCTCGCAGCACCATACGGTCTTGTAATCCTTCTCAGACTTGAGAGGAACGTGTGATAAGTCAAAGGATATAAGATCGTAGTGATCAGAGTCCATATATACTTAGGCTGCTTCACGAGTCAGGAATGGTCTGCCCTTCAACTGGAACCCATCAAAGTCCAATATCACGCATATCCGATCCATCCATCAGGTAGGAAAAAACTTAATATATAGGCATAGAAAGTCATAGTAACTTGCATGCTGATTAAATTGAATCCTGATTATCTTTTATAAGAGGTGTTGGAATGAGACTGCGTGTTACAGAAAACATATTCTCCATTTCACAATAGGTGATATTGATGGAATATACATCTAAATCAAGAAATGATAGATTGGAAATTTAGAAATAATATTCTTTCAGATAACAGAAAGTTTCATGTTATTACTATGCATTCTCTTCATTAACACTGCTACCTTTCACTCATTTGCTAAAAACTGTTAGCTAGCTTGACAATTCACTATAAACTGATAAGAGTATATAAACACACCATTTATTAATCATGAAATATTTTATTAGTATATTTTTCTACATTAATTTACAATATTTGCATATTTAATTTACTATATTTATTGGAAATTCAAACATAACATGTAATACTTAATTTGATTTTCACAGGGTTTTCTTATTTAAACCAATCATAAATGAATATTTTCACTCATAAACTAGCAGTCATATCATTCTATCAAATATTAATAAATTTGATTATTTTCGAATAAATCTTTTTAAATTTCTAAGATTAAATTTTTTCTTACATGAAAAAACAATTATTTATGCAATTTTTGTATCATGAAGCGCATAAAAATTATAATTCAACTGTATAGTAAAACTGTGGTATATATATCTCAAAGTTAGGATACAAATTATTTTACTCAATGAATTTTGAACAAAAGTGAATGATGATAACAATTCCTTAAAACTTATTCTCAAAGTTATAAGCTGTACAAAAAAGCACTTTTGATTTTAGGCTATTCCTTAACATGTCACGTCATAAATGAATGTTGGAAAAATGTAGCAATGAATTTGCGTTTTTATAAATCTATAGTTATGCAAATATTTGCTATACATATGAAACAATTTTGCAATATATAAAGTTTAAAACTATTGAACAAAATGACATTTCCTATGTAGACAAACGAACCTTTAAAATAAAAGAATAGAAATAATCTAAAATGTAATTTAGAAAAAAGTGAAATAGATTAGTTAATAAAAAGTACAAACATTATTAAGAGCTATACATTTTTTAACTTGAATTCTAGTACATAATAAAATACAATAGGAACGTTGGCACAAAAGTAAATAATGAAACAATACAAAATTTTATAAATTCAGGAAAAATAATAATAGTATGAAAAAAATTGTTAGAGCTGAAAATCAAAATTAAGTGTTGAATTATCTTTATCATAATATGGAAAAACATTCAAAGTCTTTTACTATTGCTGTTATGTCAGGAATTTTTCGAAAAATTATGAAATGTTTTAAAGTTATCCCTAAAAAAGAGGGAGTGATTTTCTTAAACAAATATAATAGAAGCAGTTTTTTCTGAAGAAGCTTTCTAAAATTGATGCACTGAAAAAATTTTTATATTCATAAATCTTGTAAATATTCAAATTAAGTGTTTTTTTTTTTCCCAATATATAATTCTATGCTAACACAATCTAGGTTACAGAGCTTTTCTATAATTTTCAATGAATTTAATCCAAGAGTACTTCAAATGTCAATACCATAGCTTGTATAACATCCCTTAAATTAAATATTCTTGAATATTTTTTTTCCAATAGCAGATTGTAGACAGTTACAGCAAAATAAATAAAAAGAATAGTACAATAACACAAAAAGATACTGCAACAGTCTATTAATCTAACATGTCTCTAGCTTCCCAATAGCGTTCAGTTAGAGAGGTCTTTCGAAGTGCAGGGCAGCGAGGAAGATGCGTTGCATCCATGACCTCACCAATGTTGCAAAGAGTGCAGAGCAGAGAAGGAACGATACCTAATCTATACAGATGTTTCTGCAGACAGTCCTGCCTGGTGGCGAGTCAAAATTCAGTCACCACTCTATGTCTTGGGCTGTTGCGGAGAATTAGGATGGCATTCTTCCAAGGTTTAAGAGAAATGCGGTTAGTAAGCTCTTCATGGGCTCTGGTCTTGTGAGTTCTTTTGACAAGATGTTTAATAGAACAGAAGGGCATAGTGCGTAATTAAAGCGCCCTTCTTTGCAAGGTAATCTGCATTTTCATTACCTGTGATTCCACGATGGGCAGGGATCCACTGGAGGACAATAGTCTTCTCAAAGGATACCAGGTTCTCAAGATGTTGGCAGCAGTTCAAAATGTCCTGTGTTAAAGGATTATAAGAGGATACAATGGCCAGCAGAGTAGCTTTTGAATCACAGAGGACGACAGCTTATATTCTTTAATATTATATATAACTTATTACATATTCATTTACACACATATTTATATAAGTACAAGCAAAATAGGTTCTAAAGTATATATATTTAACTCGAACATTAGATTTTGTTTAGATTTTATTTTGAATAATAATATTTTAACAGTACAATCTAGTTGCTTATTATGATTCAAAAACAATATTTTTATGTAAACTTTTTATAATTATTACATTTGCACAGTAGCAAAAAAATCAAATATTTTATTGCAGAAAAAAATTTTTTTTAAGCTCATCTATTTTAAAAGGATGTTTGATTATTAATTTCATGTTTGTTTATTATGAATGATTTGTCAAATACATCAACTGCAATTCTACTTAAAAATTTTGAACAAATGATGTTTTAACAAATTTATTGCATCCATAAAATATTTAAATATAATTTGTTCTTATTTATTTTATATTTAAAATTTCCATTTTTGACATACTCACATCATAAATAAATTCAAACAGCTTCAAAACTTTATTTTAAAGTAGCATGCTAAATGTCCAAATAAATTACTGATGATTAAACTAGATTTTTTTCTATATTCATATTACACATTGTGATTGTTGAAATGGAAATTTTTTAAATAAATAATTATATTAAATATTACTGCTGAGGTATTAAATAGTACTGTTGTATATTTCAAAATATAACATGAATATAATAAAAGAAAACTTTGAAAATTATAAACATTTTGTTTTTTCTATTCTGATCACATATATTTACTTAATAATCTTTAATAATAATAATAAAAACTCACTTGTATTATAATTTGGATCAAGTATATACATTTATTTAATAAATAAAAAACTTCATATCTCCGTTCAACAAGTTTCATAAGCACCAAAAAAAGTTAGGATGATTCATTTCAACAATTATATATATTTATAAAGAAAGATGCATTCTTCACTTTGAGAAATATTTTATAAAAGATGAAAAGGATTACTAAATTATCATGTATTTATATGAATATTAGATCATAAAGAGCTTTAAAATAAAAGTTTTCATTGATTTCAGACTTTTCTTTTATAATAAAAAAGTATAGCTATAGTTAAACATAATACCGTGAAAAATGACTAAAAATTTTAAAATTATTAAGAATAAATTGTACACACAGTATATGTTTTTATGGGAGAAAAAAAAGAATATATGTATAAAGTAACGATTTATTATATTCCTTAAAAATAAGAATTTTTAATTATTATTGCTTGAAATTTTTAATGATCAAGTATTAAGTAATTTATATTGAACCACAATTATATAATAATGATTCATTTTCTCACGAGAGAAGTATCTCAAATAATAATAGTAAAAGATGAATCAATGCCATTTTGACTTTATAGGAATATTAAAATTTCTTTCTAATAGTTCCATGATAAAACATACATTTTATGAAAGCAATAAAATATGTTTTCATTTTTTTTTTTTTTTTTAAGTAAAATGAATGTTTTACAATATGGATGTTAATTCTTGTGAACACTGATTAATTTATTCAAATATTTTGCAATAATAAGTTTTTAAAATAAAATAGCTTCGAAATTATTTTGAAATATATGAAATTTTATTCACTCAAAATTTTTGTTTCCATTAATTCATATATTTATTGCAAAAATAAAACTACAATTAATAAATATAAGCACAGAACAATATTATTTACAGTAAGACTTATGATATACATTACCATACAAATCTTGCAGTTCTGTTACTTTTTAAATAAACTACTGAATAAAAGTTTCAAAATAAGCTTCTAAAGATCATATTTCGATAAAATGAACCTTTAGCTTTCCTGTAGAAAGACAATAATCAAGCTATTTTTAATATTTTCTTGATATTTTGAATTCAAAGTAAGAATTATATTCAATAAAATCAAAAATTAAATAAATCAAAAATTATGTAAATATTACTTTAAAAAAAACAAAAGAATTATAAAAAGAAAAATATAAATAAAAATTATACGTTTGAAAAGTATAAATGATTGAAATTCAACATGAATTTTATTTTCTAATGTGCAATTGAAGATTTAATTTAATTTTTAAAATCATAAATGAAATAGGTCTGACCAACAAATTAAATATTTTAAATGAAAATAAAATTTAAATCTGAGATCAACATTGTGAACAACTCTTACTTTTAATGTCAGAGTATCCAACTAATGATATGTGACAGATTTTATGTAAAAAATTATGATTGAAAAATAGAAATATTAGAGTGTGTCAAATTAAACAGAAAGAGATAACTATAAGTTTTAGAATCCAAAATCTAATATTCTGCCTGCCTATTAACATAGGCATTGTATTAAAAAAAAAAAAAAAAAAAAAAAAAAAAAAAAAAAAAAAACTATTGTTACAGAGTATTCAAAGTACCATCAATACTAATGGAAATTTTGGTTACATATTTAGTAACATGAATAGCAAAAGTTTTGAGCTTATAAGGAAAAGGTGAGTAACATTCTGGTAACAAACTTGAATAAAATAACATTTTACAATGAAACAAAGATTCAATAAAATTTATATTTTACAATTAAACAAAACTTACTCAGATTGTTTCAAAAGGCACATCTGATATTTATATTTTTATTTAATTAATTTTTATATTTTAATAAAATGCAATTTAAAATAATTTATATTCCATTAAAATAATAATTTTGTTGGCAATATTCAGCAGTTTTCATAAAACAGAAATACTTATTAATTCAATACATCAAAAAATTCTAAAAATAAAGTTACTTAAAGGTTTTATTACAATAGAAGTCTCAAAACATTTCTTATCTTTTAAAATAATTAAATCAATTAATAGAAATTTTCTTTTTCTTCAATTTTTCCTTTTCTATTTCAGTAAGCATGGTGTCCCATAATATAAACTGCTTTGAAAGTGATAAAATCTAATTATAGTATTAAGTTAAAATAATTTGAGTTTATATATTATGCATAATAAAACACTAGACACAATTAATTCTTATAGTCACCATTTTCTAATGTAAAAAAAAATAAATAAAAAAATAAAAAATGGCTTTAAATTAAAATGCAATTTTGGATTCATATAAAAAATTTTCAAATTTGGAAATGTATAATGAAATTAATTTTATGGATAAGTAGTTAGAAAAATTATAATGTAATTAATTTAACAACTATAATTGCCTAAAAATCATTGGAAATGACAGAAATATTCAACAATTAATAAAATATTTAATTATTTAACAAATTAAAGGGAATAAGATAAACAAATCCTATATAAAAAGAGTCAACAGTAGCTATTAATTGTCTGAAAATATACATGTTAAATATTTATAAAATTTGTTAAATTTAAATATCATGCCCAATTGAAAAAATGAAGTTTTTTTATTTTCAAAAACTTTTTGTGCATCTTAAATTATCTAGTGATGTAGGGAATGGATACTATTATGTAATAGTAAACAAAGGATAAAAACTTTGTTAAAAATTATATATATAAACATTGAAACAAAGTTTTTTAATGTTTAGATTTAATGTGAAAAAAGAAACTCTATTTAATGTTTAAATTTATTTCCCTATTGATTACTTCTCAAACTAATAAATTATATATACACTTCATATTTGGTTTTCTAATTAGATAAAAACTATGTATTTTTCTAATTTTTACAATGATTTCTAGGAAAATTAGTTCTCAATATTACATTAGTTCTTAATTTTATTACAAAAATAAATGTAAATTTATTTTAAGCAATTAAAATTAAAAAAAGCAGTGTTAGTTGGAGAATTTAAAATAGTTAACATTGATCAATGTGAATTTCTTAAAACTTTATTTTAGAAAAATGTTATTATAGTAATTTAATTTTAACATACATATAGTTTAGAAATCAATTTTTAAAAGGATACAAGATTGTCATAATTTGCAATGAGTTGCCTAGTTTCTTCAGACAATTGTGAGGACTCTTCCTAAAATTGAGAATAGATATTGTAAGTAGGTAAAACCACAAAATCTTACAATAATAAAATGTTATATTGAGTCATATGTTTAAGAGTTAAGATGAGAATAAAGAAAAGGTAATATTAAAATAAGAATAATTATCAAACACTTATGATTTGGTTTGAAAAGTTTTACCTTTAAACATATTTCATAGTATATAAATTAAACAAAATTTTGTTAAGTTTCATGCAAAAGCTTATACTATTTTAAAAATAAAATACAATTTATAAGTCAACAAAAACCATAGCTTTTAGATCAATTGATATCAATACAAACACACTACTCATAATAATAAAAATAAAAATTGAAAATGATATTAAAATTTCAATTAATAAGACAGGTTAGTTTGATCATTTCTATATACAAGCTGTGATATAAATTATACACATGAGACAAATAATGGTTTTTCTTCAATTTAATATATGGTAGGAAAATGTTTTAAAAAGAAAATTGCAGTTTTCTATAAGTAAAATCATTAAGACTTTAATCAATAAAGAATAATTCAATATACCCTGTTTAAATTATTTTTTTGTTAATGAAGAAAATATGAGACAAAACTTATTTCTGGTCTACAAATGATTTTGCATTCAACTGACTTCATTTTAATAATTTAGGGTGTAAAAGAATAACCCAGGAAAATTTTTCATTTCAGACTTTCAATGTCAAATTTAAAAGTAAAAGTCTGATAACAACAAAAAACTCCATTGCATTCTCATTGTTAGGTAAATGGTTCTCAATGAATTGAAATAAGATGAATGCAACAGATAACTATTAAACATAATTCAATGCTAAGGCAATCTTTTTCACATGATCACTTGAATGATGAAAGGAGAAAAGCAACTAGAATATACTAAATTGAAAAGTTACTAGAAATAATTTAAATTTGAACAAAAAGAAAAATCTAAAATATATTTTTAATATAAAAAAGAGGATTTTAACATCATAAGACATTTTTATAAATGATAATTCAAGACATTGTTCATAAGCAGCTCATCTTTATAAAACATTACTATTTATTCATGAGAATAAGATTGTCCATATAGTATTTTTATGATGATACAAGAATTAGCACTGTAAATGACCATAATGCAGTGATTATTTGAATTCTTGTTATACAATCATCTGGTTTAAATAAATGTCAGAAAGTCACCCATTGGAAAATGGAACACTGATTTATACAAATTATACTTTGTTTATTAAGTTTTATTGAATATATAATTAATTATGTACACTTATCTCAAGAAAGTTAGACATTAATATATATATATTTGAAAGTTTTTTAATATTGGGAACAAATATAAATACAATAAAGCAATTATATAAAATTATTTAAATGTAGCAAAAAGAACATATAACCAGTACACAAAGTGAAATTTTGAATAAAGATGAATAAGTTTAAATGAATAAAATGAAGTACCAACATGGCCCGTTTCCTCAAATATTTATTTTACGGTGGTTCTGTTTAAGCTGCCTTTGAGTTAAATGCATTACCATACTTATATAATTTGTATATATTTATTTGTTTTGCATTATGGTATTATAACTTGGCATTATATGTGTGTGTGTCTGTGTTATTATCAGGAATGAAAATATGAAATTAAAAAAAAATATTGTATAAAATGCAACACAAATAATGAAACATAAGTTTTATTTTTTCATATTCTAAGTTTAATTGTCAAAATAAAATGTTTTACATACAATTATTAGTAATGTAATTACATTGCTTGCATTATATCAAAGAGGATGTGTGAGGATCTATGATGGAAATTATTCTTTTAAAGAGTTACATTTTAGAAAAAAGTTGGAAAAACAAGATTTAAATTATTATTCTTCATAAAAAAACATGCACCTATTTTGCCATAATGTAAACAGTAATGTTGTTGGTAGCCGTCTTTATACTAGAGCTGGTCACAGTTCAAAATATTAAATAAAAACGTGTATTAATATTTTAGAAAATATTCCAAAATACTTATAATCATTAATCTATTTTAAAACTTCAAGACATGTATGAGATGAAATTAGATTTTGTATTTTCTTACAAATACCCCACATAAAGCAATGATTTATTAATTAGAAACAATTTTAGCATTATAAAAATCTTTCATTTTAAGACATTGATAACATTAAAATTTAAAAATTATTCATTACTTGCAACTTTATTTGCACCTCACTGACTTCATACAGTTTGGAACAAAGAGAGGGTACAGCTGAAATATGAAAAGTTAGATTATATTTCTCTATTATGGCAAAAAGACAAAAAACTATATTTGAGCTAATTGATGTGATACTATTTAATCACTGACCTATTTTCTACTGAAGAGTCAAAACTAATGAAAAACCATAATAAAATAAAAAATTAATATTCTAAATTGAATTTCTAGGAAAATATGTTTGGGAAAAATAAAACATTACTCAAAAATTATAAAATATTTACAATATTAAAAATATTCTTCCCATCATATTATTTTGAAATGGTTTTTAAAGCAATATTTCACAAGAGCAATAAAGATTTTTTTTTTTTAATGTAACAATACCTATTTGTTTTTAACATAACAATGAATGCATCTGCATTCATTGTTATGTTATTGAACATGATCAATTGTCCAACATGTCCAATTGATAAGATTACTTGGACATGTGATTTTGATTTGATTTGTCACTCAACAGTAATTTTTTGCACACAAAAGCTAATTAGAATGGGACATACGGTTTAAGATTGATTCCGAATCCACAAACTGATGAATCCAAGGCCAGAGCACTAACCATTCATCAGTTGCCAGTTCGACAAATTGGACATGCAGAATAAGGACTGTTAAAAACCATAATGTATATGGGTTAGAGCTCACTACTATCTAGTAGTACAACAAAGTTGGTTTTGACTTTTATACAATGCATGCTTGGACAATAGGCAATAGTTGTGGCATCTTTGCTTCCTATATGCAAATCTGCCAAAGTAGGTTAAAAATTTCCAGTGTTTTCCCCTCATAAGACACGACTGTTGCCTATAAGCTAGGAAAAGTCCACCAAGAAGTCATACCAAGACAGAAATTTAAATGCCTCTCAGAAGTCCTCAGCTATTTGATTATTTGCTTTACTCCGTTAAATTTACATTCATTCATTCATTCCTACATATATTTATAATGATGAAAGTTATAAAATGCTAATTAATGAATCTATAATCTCACCATAAACAATTATATAACTTTCTTTGAATTATTTGCAATACTAAACTCATTATCATATAAAAATGAATTTTTTAAAAAAAATTCTAAAATGTAGATGTTTTTCCTATTTTTAGCTAGTTTTACCAATGTTTTTGTAATTCCACTGAACAACATTCATTTACTTTAAAATCATTTAAGTAACTTAATATGATATTCCAATATATGTGTGGAATCACAATAAAAATAATGTGGGAAAATATGTTTAACTGTCACTGTGATTTTTAAATTATAGATTGTCAATTTTTCAAATAAAGAAACATGGAAAAGTTGTTTTGCGAAGCAAAAAGCATATTTTAATGAAAAATCAAGATACTATTTTACTACTTTTAAGTAATCCAGACAGAATTAATTAAAGTGATTAACTTTACAAGAATAAAAAGAGAGTTATTAATTTGCAATATTCTGCAGACAAATGACGTTAAAGAAATCACATTTGCAATATTGCACTTTTAGAAAGAATTTGATATTTGTGTTTTTTATTTTATTTTTGATGTAAAACTAAATAATCTTCTTACATTTATTGCTAAAAAAAACAATCCTTAAATAATTACTTGCAAGTTCTGATGGAAATGCTAGTTAATCGATTAGATATCTATATTCAAATTCTGATAAATCAAATTGTTGAGATTTCGAAAGAACAAAATTGTTCAGAAATACTTAAAAAGACACATATTTATTAATATTATATGAAAACTTAAAAATGAGATGAAAATAAAGCCATGAAAGCAAGATAAAATAAAATTCTATTTTTTAGTACTTTCATCTTACTTTCTAATTTCCACTTTTAAATATATTATTTTTTCACATTTCTTCTATTTTTAAATGAATACTATCTTACTGTTTCCTATAAATGTTTCATAAAAAAATAAGCATAATATTAGGAAGATAATGTTTTTGAATTATATTAATCATCAAATAATGAAAATTGATGTTTAATAGATTTTTAAATTCCAGTCCAATTAAAACTAACATATTGTATATAACATAAGGCTCGAAACTTGGTAATTTTTCTAGATTATAATGATATACAAACAGTGAAATTAAAAACACAATATAGTAATATGATAATAAAAATATATTCCACTATTACTAATTTTCACATTCTCATACTTGACATCAGCAGGAGTAAATGTTGTCAATAAATATTTTTAATATTCTAAATAAGATTTTGACACATTAATTAGAAATCCTCAGAATAAATTTATTAATGTATCAGTTTCATAGATCAATTTTTCTTGAATAATCTATTAAGTTGAATTTTGGTATAAATGAGGATTTTGTCACAAAACATATTTTTACAAAATTTAAGATAAATTTGAAAGTGTTCACATATTTTTCAGTATAAATTTATGGCTTCATTCAAATTTTTTTTATGAAGTTGAAGGTCATATTGATGAGCATTTTAAGTTATGGAAATTAATTTCATATAATAAAAAATAGATTAAAATGGTTTTCAGCATTGAAAAAAAAATTAAATGTATACATTATTTATTATTGATATCTAATAAAGGTATACTTGTGAAGGATAAAGCTTAAGATGATGGAAATATCAATACTTACATAATATTAGTAAAATTAATATAGTAGTTAAATGTAGTAAAAAAGAAATATCAATAAAACATTAAATTTATATGCAAATATCTTTCACAGAATACAAACTACCTACATTGTTTTAGCTATTTCCATGAAAGAAGTCTTACACAGAAATGTTTTCATACATTCTTTAATAGATCAAATTTACAGTACTAGTTTTTCATGTTTTTCTATAAATGAAACTTTAGCTATTTATTATATCAAATAGTTTGGACCTTACAGGAAAAATAATTTTGTTAGTTTAAGATAAGACAACTATTAAAATTTCAATATTCTGATGTAACAATTAATTTTAAGATAATCATAAGTCAAGCAACTGATTTTATAGGATAAAATAAAACTCTTGGATGCAAAATTTAAAAATGGATGTCAGCAAAAACATTACCAATGATATTCACAGTATTTAGTAGGTTAATATTATGAAACAAATTTTTCCAATGTTTTATCATTTTTAAATATCAATCAGCGAAGTTAAATAAAATAGTTACTTTATTTTTTTATATTTATCCTTCAATAAATGATTATGACAAAAAAATAACAAAACATAATGTCAAATTAGATATACACCAAATATGAATATCAGTGACCTCTAACCAGTTTAATTATTTAATCAAATATCAGAATTTTATATAAATTTAATAATAACTCAAAATCTAAAGTTTTTGTATTGGAAAACAAGCATGCACATATTTATACAATCCATTTTAGTAATTTCATTAAACTTAAACACAATATTAAAAAATTAGTAAGTACACAAAAATATACTATACATTTAATCTTTAAATATTTCAAACTACAGTTTAAAATTTATTAAACAATATAAATTATCCTCCTGTGGTATAAATAAAATATTAAAAAAAATTTTTATGGCACAATAGAAATAAAATTTTATTAAGTACCTTTTACGTGTTCGCTATCTAGATATTGAGTTAAATCTTTGACTGTTTGCAGAGAATCCACAGCATTCCTTATTTGATCTTCTTCTAAAATAATGCAAGTTAGTGGTAGGTTAAATTTTTTAGCACAGATAAATTTAACTAAAACAATAACTTGCATAAAATAAATATACATTGTACATATACTTGAAAACTTTTTTTTCAAACTAGAATATGTCATGATTAAGGAAAATTATATTGTGCTATATACAATATAACATTATCTAACATTAATGTAGGATAAAAATATCCTATCATAAGTAATTTAAGAATTTGCTTTCATTAATATAAACATATTTTAAAATCATCATTAAAATCTAATTCATAATAATTAGCAGAAACTAATAATTATAACATAATGAAAAATTTCAAGGCATAAAATCAGTTTTCCAAAATTTAAGTTATATAATGGCTTATTATAATACTTATATGTAGTATACATTAACACATCTAATATATAAAATATAAATATTATCAAATTGTTACAATGAAGAAATAGAAAACTCAAATTTTTAATATAAATTCAATTTTATTAATTTAGTTTATTTGATAAATAAACAGTTTATTATCTAATTCAAGAAAATCAACATGAATAATTATTTACTTTTTTTTTATTTTTGCATAAAATTTACATCTGAATACTTCATTGAATTTATCATTGAAATCATATACTATGATTTCAATATGGAAATCAAAAATTAATCAATAACTAAAATACTGTCAGCACATTACAATAATGTAGACCATAAATATAAGTATAATCACACGATATTTAATTTTTCACATTTTAATCTTCCTTTAAAATAAGAATTTTATAAAATTATTTTCAATTCAATAAACTCTCATTTTATAAATAAGAAAAAAAAAAAGAAAAAAAAAAAACATCCTTTACAGATAAATTTTAATTGTAACTGCAACATAATTTTTTTAAATTTTCTCAACAGATAAATTCATATAATTCCCAGCTGATAAGACAACTTTAGTAAACAAGTATGTTGGGAAGACCATTTTTATTACATAATATTTACAACAAGGATAAGTATCACACATTAAACATTCTTTATGCTATACTTACAACTTTGAGCAATATAATTATCTTTAAGCAAACTAATTTTGTTCTTATTGTTTTCTTTAAAAAAATAAAATCATCTATTTCATATTAGTTAAATATTATCTGGGTTCTTTATTTTCACATAATTCTTTAAGCTAAATCTTATACTTTTCTTTCTGATAATTTAGGTTCCTATATAGTATCAGACTATTGATTTTTTAAGAGAATCTATCCAAGTTTCTAAGTTGCTTTTTTTACCAACAGGAAATATTCACATTTTAATTTATTTTAAAATAGCTTTGAATATATCATCAAATACAGATTAATAAATCGATCTAACACAGGGAGGAGTTCATACATGATTATTTTACTTTGCTTTATTTGTTTAAAAAGATACATTTTCTCTCTTTTATTAATTCTTTGTTTATATACATTTTAAATTCTATAACATTTTGTTTTTAGGAATAAATAATATTCTCTTGTTTCTAACTCTTAAATATAATCTTCTATGCAATTATTTAGAAATACTTACATTCAATACAAACTATTTCTTGACCACTGCTATTAAACATGACTTAAATATTAAACATTCAGATCATGTTTTAAATCTATGTATCCAAAGGTTAAATTATTAGTTTTTGTTAATTTGTTCTATTGAATAAATAGGTCAAATAGCTGAAAATCCTTATTCATGAATTCAATGAACTTTATTAGGATTTTATACATACATTTTAATTTAAAAATTGGATAACTCACTAGAAATTTTATCATGACTTCTAAGTAATTAAATTTTATATGGAGTAATGTATTTGTCATTCAAGTCATTTTTTGGATACAGCAGCCAATTAAACGGGGACTCAGTATATAAAGTGGGTTCCAAACTACTGCAAGTATGCAAGGCCTCAGAAAGATGATTAATGTGAGGTGAAAAGCAAAACATTTTTTGTTTTTTACCTTATAGTGAAGCACAAAAGAATATTGTGCTGCACATGTTTTAAAAACTTATCTAATGTGCATTTCAAAAATAATCCATTTCTTTCATTTAATTATAAATAAAACTAGATTAGAGTCTTCATAATTTAAAAACAGGGATCAAGAAGCAGAGCCATGAATAATTGATCCCGGGCTATCATTCCATTTGGATGACATTACCACCAAGGTCTATTTTTTTAACTTACAGCAACCTTTTTTAGTAATCTTCGGTTAATCCAAAATTTGAACTCACTGCCTTTTGATAATGAGAACAGTGCCTTAGACAACCAGACCACCACAGCCCCAACTAAGTATTGTAAAAACTGACATTAAAGATTTAGTTTTATTGCTTGGTTGTTCACCACAGTCCAGTAGTATAACATAGGATGCTTATTAAAAGCGTGAACCCACCATTTGATTAATAAAAAAATAAAGAATCATAGAAACCTAAGTTATTCATTTTATAGATTTAGCTTTATTGCTTTCTTCCCATACTGCTATATAGAATATTTTTTTTAAGATGTGGACGAGTACTTAATTATTCAAAAGCGAATGTTATTATCATGACTGATTTAACTTTATTGTTTGAATGTTGATCTTGCCAATTATTACTAGTGTGCATAAAGAGTTTTACTAGTAAAATATGCATCATAGTTTGATTAATTAAAATAAATTATAAGAAAAAACTACCATGTATACTATTGATCAAATCCAAATAGTTGTAATGTAAAATATTTTTCTAATATATATTCTTAAAAAAAAGCATAAAATAAGCTCTCATGCATTTTGTCAGGTAGCTTTTGAGAGGTAAGTAAATAAAAGATGATAATCAAAACTACACTATTAAAAGTCCAAAATTATTGAAAATCCCAATATTGGTGAGGATATTTAAGATCACACCATATTTCTTCATATATATTGTAGTGTTAGAAAGTTAAATGTTTGGCACCATAATTTCCTTAATTTTTGCCAATTGTTGGTTTTGTTTATTTGCTGCTTCAGTTACTTTTTGTACGCAAAGTTCATTGCTGGAACAAAATAATTTAATGTTTTTATAATACACTGCTACATTAAAAATGAATATTTAATAGAATTTAAACAATTTAAATTTAAAAAATCTTAATAAAAACAAAATTGATGAAAAAGGAGTTTATTTAATAAAAATTATCAAAAATAATCTTTTACGCTTAGTTCTTACCAAGAACAACTAAATTCAGCTTTGCTTGCTCAGTCAAAGTTATATTTTCTTTAAAGGTGGGGCTCAAGTATTTTTCTAAATCATCCACTATGAAGAAAATTAATTAGAATATATTTTAATTGCATTAAATTTAAATAAGATAAAAAAAATAAGCATGACTTTTTTATATGATTTCTACACAAGCAGATTAATAAGAACAAGAAGTATGAATTCAACTAATGTGCATATATTGTTACTACGAATAATTGATTCTGTTATTTGTAAATATTATTTATGATTTAAATTTTGGTCTAACATACAAACATAGTACATATATGCAGTTGAGTATTGACATTTAAATAAAAAATAGGAATAATAAAGTTAAATTTAATACACTGAAATTTTATACAAACTGGAATACTTATAAGTATATACATGTAATTTAAATTAAAAAAGAAGCTTAAATTTAATTCCAAATGAATTTTACAACAGGAATTGCAAATTATATTTATAATTCATATAAAAAATTTTAAGAATAAATAAAGAAAAATAATTTGACAATATATATATTAAAATATTCTGTAAACTATAATTAATCATGAAAATTACATGTTGGCACATATATAAAGACCATTGAAAATTTTGAGACTTGAGGAAGAAAAGTAGTAGAATATATTAATGATCAGACCTAAAAATATGAAGTATTTTATTCTAGTAGACTGTTTATCATTGACCAGTTGTAAATAGTTTAGCAGAGTAAATTTTCAACAAAATATAAAAATGGAGTTAATGAAAAAACAAAGTGTCATAATTTTAAAGTGGGATAAAATCAGAAATGGATTCAATGTTTACAATCTACTATAATTTATAGTGGATTCGGAGCTATTACAAACATTCAAAACCAAAGAGTGAATTGAATATACTAACTGTTGAACTTTGGCATTGTTTTCCTTTCAAAATGTCAAGGGAAAACAATATGGTTGTTTTTTCTGAAGTATATGATTGATCAAATATTTCAAGTTGGAAGAAAAGAAAATAATCATAGCTAACTATAGCACTGTGAAACAACTTCTAGAAATTTCTCAAAAAGTAAAAGGAGACTTGCATTATAACATTGTATTTTCTCATTCAATGACTGATGATTTGCTTGAAAAAGTAACACTGAACATCTACTATAACCACATGATTTAGCTATGTATGATTTTTTTCAATTTTAATCTAAAAAGGAATTTATAATTTAGGCATTGTTTTCCTTTCAAATACAATGATGATTGGGCATTTTGAAATGTATTTTTATGGGAACACTTCCGTAACTTGTTCTGCTCCGATTCTACGCCAAATTCCCTGCCAAATATAATGCCAACAGGGCGATAGCAATCTTGTTATGGTGCATCAGCACCATAACAAGATTGCTGATTGATTGTACGATGACGTCAAGCAAAGAGGAGGGGTTAATGACGTTTTGTTTAAAGTTAGGAGGAGTTACTGACGTCGTAGGAGGGAGTTTCTTTTAAATTCTTGAGCGCTTCCTAACTATTTCACTTGCAATTAACTTGTATACTTTAATAATGTTTAGAAGAAATATATGTTTACATACATATAACCATACATTAAATATAATAAAGTGAGATGAATGTATTAAACATTAGTAATAGTTGCTTGCTAACACAATTGAAAAGTTTCATTACTAGATAACTTTCAATGAGTTATTAATAAATTATTGCCTATCTTAAAAACTAAATTTTATTTGTTACTTCTAAAAAGTAACTCTCTTTTACAATTTACTTATTTGAATTAACCTCACTAATTGATTCATCTTTGAAAAATCGTAACTCAATAATCTTATCGGAATTAATTCAAAAAAATAAAAACAATGTAAATCCTTTTTTAGATAATATATTATTATGATAGTATTAATAAAAAATAATATCACACTTAACGAATAGATGTATTAGATTAGCAACACTGTCCACTTAATAGAAAAAAATTCAACCTAAAATTTGAAATACTTCTATTACTAAGTACTCAACACTTAATCAGATTTTTTTACTGTGATATTAATCTTTTCAACATTTCTTATTATTTTCTGACTCCAAAACATTCAAATTTATCTTACAAAACAATAATTTTTGTCATTGTAATAAGCCATTATGTAACATTTGAAGAATTAAATGTAAAATTTTTTATCTGCACAAGCTTTTCTTATTCAACACAAATATATTAAACACATAAATATATAACAGAAACTTACAAATATAAAAAAGTCGTAAGCAAAATAATTAAATATCAATGAATTTAATAAGAAAACTTTAGTTATTCCATTAATTGATATTGTTATTTGACTAAATAGTGATGCTTTTCTTAAAGAACGGAATACAAGGTTTCGTTGGAATTAAATAGCGAAACAATGCGAATGCACCCCGTCTCGTGTTCTATTTCTGAAGAGGGGACAAAAAATGGCCAATTTCATTTATTGCGATTTTTGTAGTATAAAAGCACACACATACACTAAGTTAATTATTTAAAATCCTTTGATTCGCTAAATGCAGCGAATTAGTAAACAACAATGTGAGCCTGCACAGTTTAGAATTATTGGGTTTAGCGAATGAGTAAAATAAAGAGTTTTTTTTTCGTTTTTAAGCTTACTCATGGTCTTATAAGTTCATATTATATCTCTGCCTCAAATGCCAATTGCTCCACGTCGTTCGGAACAAAAGAATATTTTCAACAAGATTATAATGAAATAATTTGTTAAGAAACATTAAAAAGTGAGATGAATAAATAATGTTCTGTATTAGAATTTAAGATTTCAAAATTTTCAGAAAGGCCAAGTTTCAGGAAAACACAATTGTGTGAACTGAGTACATTTATTTTGGTATTAAAAAAGTGTTCTTTACAATATTGCATTATGTTCATGTTTCCTTTATAATACTTTTTCTTGATACTTCCATAATGATCTATCTCGAATAAACTAATGATAAAATACTTGTTGAACAAAGAATATCCCACTAATTTCTTTTCTCTTATTTTATAACAAACCCTTAAACGACATTATTTAATTTTGGACATTTCTCCAATACCGTGAGAAAGTTTTAAAGCCCCATAATGGGGGTTGAAGCTGACCGGATGTTCGGTCACCCCCGATCAAATGTTCCGCTTTTTCACAGGCAATCCCCAGCTCGATAAGTGATTAAGCATCCATCGATGTCTGGTCCTTCCACTTTTCACATGCTCCTCCAATTTCTCTCACGACCTAGTGTCTCCGCCTTAATGTGTTTTTAATTGATTAACTTGTTTTTAAAGTGATTAACTTGTTTTTTGATAAATTTTCGATTGCTGCAAATATTGTATATGAAATTATAAAAAAAATAAATAAATATAAAAAAAAACATATATATATATATATATATATATATATATATATATATATATATAT
>JAPDSC010009164.1:935587-963225 GCA_026290005.1 Latrodectus geometricus | reverse complement strand
ATATATATATATATATATATATATATATATATATATATATATATATTCTGTAATTTTTTAAAGAAATGCTGGATTTCCATTATATTAGTTTATTAACTTTCAAATTAAATGACTGGTTTTATCGAAAATATTTATACATGTAGTTATAAACTTTCAATGTTTATAAATAATTAAGAATTCAATGGTAATGTTAGAAATGTTGGTTTTAATAAAGGAAAGTTCGTTTGGATAAATTAGTTTTGAAATATCACTAAAATTTAAATTTTTGGAAAAAATAAAATCGCCAAAATATATCTGAAAACAAAAGGATATTGAAAAATAAAACTTCTCAAAATAATGTAAAAATTAATTAGCAAGTGTGCTAGAAAAATTTTAACCTTGTGGATTACCGCAGGTTTGAATAAAAATATTTTCACCGTTATAAATATAATTATAATATTGACCAAATTGTTCCAGTAATCAAAACTAATATTCAATAAGTCCCTGTAAACTTGATAATAAAAATACAGAACAACATTCAATTTATTAGGATTATTTGTTAAAAGATCTTTGAAATCAAAAAAATTAATATTATAAATAAAATTATTTGACAGAAAGTCCAAAACCCGTCTATTATTATCAATTATCCAACTAGCTTTAGATTTAACAATGTGTTCCAGAATTATTTTAAGAAATTTTTTATTATTTTAAGAATCGTTGATGATATAAAAGCATTGAATATATGACAAGAAACCCGAAAAGACTTAATTTTCAATTTAATTATACTTTAATTTTTATTCTACATTAAAAATTATGAACTACTTTAACTTCTTAATTTAACTATTTGAAACCGTATTAATCTTATATATATTCAGGCTTGCATTGAATTTAAATAAATTATAAATGAAAGTGTGTTCGAATCCCACCTCCAGTTTGGCTGTGAAGTGGCCGTTGAGAAACAAATATCTGTGCAAGGGTATGTTTTTTCAGTCAATAAATGTATAACTTTCAAAGATATTTTTAATTTTTTCAACGCAGAAAAATAATAATGTCCGATTTCATTACATTAATTTGGAATGATTTCTTTCGAGTTAAAATATCTGTTTATTAATGTGAAATGAATGTGAAATAACTAGTTAAAATTAACTATCAAGACATTTTTTATGGGTATTTAAACATAAAAAAGGGGTTAAAACATTTTATACATTGATCTTTTAACTTTGGAAAAAAAGAATTTTTCAACACAAAGTACTAATATGAAGGCAGCAAAATTATTTCCGAAACAGCTAGATTACTAATTATGAAACGGCTCACATAAAGCTCACGAGGTACCTTTGCGAATCTGCTTTTTCAACCATGAACAAAAAAAAAAAAAAAAAAAACATTGGTCGCATTTAACAGATGAACATTTAATTTCGTGTTTGTGCATTGCAAAAAGCCCATACCAACCACAATTTGATATACTTGTCACAGATATACAGTGTCAAATTTCAACTAAACGAAGTGAATAGGATGGTCAGTTTTGTATATATGAATACTTTGATTATTTTCGTCAATAAATTTTATTTTGTAAATATTAATATAATTTTTAAAAATTTGTATTTATAAAATTTGGAATTATGTATTTTTTTAGAAAAAATACATAATTTACCATTTTTTCTTGTTACCGAAAATAAATATGTACGTTAATTTAGCTCTACCATTGGTAGACCTCCTTCGATTTTTAAATGTGGAGTAGACCACATTTAAAAATCCCAAAAGTTTGGCCACTACTGTTATAGATGTTTCCTATTTATTATAAAAATATTAATTTTAAAGATTTCATAAAAAAATATTTCAGTTTTTTAATTATATTCTGACCTGTTTTCATTATATTATAGTTAAATTACGATTAAAATTCACATTTTTTTTATTTATAAAACAAAATATAAATATAAAATATTAAGAATGCATTGTTTTTTAAATAAAAAGAGTTAATCTCTAATAAGAAAATTAATACCTTGTCAAAAAATATTTCATTACATTAAAAGTTTTATAACACTTTAGAACACACTCTTTAGAAACTGTATACATAAAAAATTAATGTTAACTCAAATTTTAATGAGGATGAAATAAAAATACGCACCCACAATTGTGAGGATGGAAATAAAATATTGTCCTCATTTTTCAAGGAATACAACAGTATTCAGCGTAAAAATATAGAAATTTGGATTTGTAATTTTTTTTAAAAAATGCGTTTTTTAAGGATTTTTAGAATATTAAACATTTATACTCATTCTTTATTCTATAGCAAAATTTTCTTCACACCAGAGATTACAAATGAAAAGGATTAAAAGTTTAGAGATTGAAATATTTATGAGAAGTAGTTTCTATATTTGGAGCAACATAATTGCCCGAAAGTAACTATAGAATATATATTCTTCTATATATAGAATCTATATACTCTATTATTCTTCAATTTTCATGGGGGGGGAACACCCTCCCCATAAATAATGAATAATAATATAATAATAATATTCACACAATTTTTTTTAATTCTATTATTTAAATTACTTTTAATTCTATTTTATTATAATTTATTATTTTTATTTTCCAATAATGTAGGAAGAAGAATTCATACAAGAAGCAGTTAAAATAATTAAAGATGATAAATTAAAATTATTATCTTTAATTAATATGTAAATAGTATTGAAATAAAAAAAAAACTTTATTTTATTACTAAAATTGGTTTTAATATATTTTTCAAAAATTAATACAAAGAATTTTATGCCAGAATTTACTGTGAAAATATGTATGGGTTAACTAATTATATTAAAATCTGTATTTTATGATACATAAAAAAAAAAAATAAATAAAATAAAAAAATAAAAAAAAATAAAAAAAAAATCCATGTACAATGATAGTGTGATTATTCCTTTAATGCTAATGTATTCCCTCGTGTTATTTACCCCATTTTAGAAAACATAAAAAAAGCTTGATAGATATCACATATTTGTTATCCCACTGCAGTTTTGGTTTTTTTCTTTTTTACTTACATTATTAATATTTGAAGTAAAAAAAGTTATTACTTTTGGTGATCCGAATATATTTTAGTATACATTGTATATAATATACACTATACTAAAAATTTTGAAAATTTAGATATCTATAATTTCCGTACAATTTCATGGGATTTCTATTTTGTTTTTCACTAATAATTTTATTTAGTATACATACATATTCTAAGTAATCTGAAAATAAAAACTAAAAATTTCTAATTAATTTATCAAACATTTCTGAGAAGTTCCATTGTTAAACTTTTTATCACAACTTCTTCCGTTTTTGTTAAATTTTTTTAACATCTGACAGTTATAAATATTTGATTCTTAATCAATGTAAAATGTTTCTTATAAGATCACTGTTTAGATAATACTTTGAACTCAATTCAAATTTTATTAAAAAAAATATAATAATGTGTACCTCAAATAGAGCTACAAATTATTATTATTATTATTTTTTAACGAAATTTGACTTGCATTTAAAGTATTATCTAAGTAGTGATCTAATAATATTAATTTTGCGACGTTTAATAAAGTACAATTCATAATAAATTTGTAAGAAATTTTATTATAGTATCTGATTTTACTGAGAAAATAAAGTATGTTTTATCTTAAACATTTAATATTTTTCAATTGTGTAGTACGTTAACATTGCGCTAGTTTAGATTAAAGTTACTATCGTTCTGAAAAGATATTAAAGTTAAAATTAACTGAATGTCTGAAACTTAAATGATAGTTTTTAATAATAAATCTAGCTTGATTAATTTCAATTATTTAACAGCAGCTATAAAGCTGGAGTTTAATTTAAGATCCAGATATGTTTATTAATGTATCCATAATCTCCAGCAAAGAATTAAATCTTATTTAAACTGATTGGAAAAATGGAAAACTGTTCCACACAATAAAATAATATTCATAAAAGAATATTAATTGCTGAAATAATTTAAATAATTTCTGATCCTCATATTTTAAAAGTAATTGCAAAAAATTAGAAATGCATAATAGTGGTAAGTTACATCAGTCTTTAAGCCATAAATATTTATAAAAAAAAACTAGAAATGGGAAAATAAGTATAAATTTAATTATGCTTAAATTTTTTTCTGTAAAGTAATTCTTCATTTTCTCCCACGTTTTTCTTTCCATCCCTATTTTACATTCAAGTTAAGATGAAAGACTGCTGTTAAGAGTTTAGTTTGACCACGCCTTTCATTTCTATTTACATTTAAGTTAAGATGAAACACTGCTTTTAAGATTTAAACTTAACCACGCTTTTCTAAGTGCTTAGCTTTTAGGTTTACTATACATAGGTATCGGCAGTGATTGCGCCAATAGTATATCTTGGCGAAGCAGTTTGTGCCACAGAACAAGTTACGGAAGTGTTCCCTTTTTATATTGATTACAAGAAAGGAATGGCTTGAGTCATTTAACTGTTCTGAAAATTCACCTACATAAATATATTAATGTGAAGGAGGAGACTACTTTCAATACTCCTAAAATTTTGTAAGTATAATTTTGAAAATTAAGTATACTTTAAAAATTTCAGAATGATTCAGAGAGCACTAGAACTGAGAAAATTAAATTCAATCAAATTTTAATATACAATTAAAAATCAATTTAATTAAATATGTGCTAAGAACTATTAATCATATCTTGTGTTAAAAAAGAAATCAGTAATTTGAAATACATTTTCATTTTAAAACTAGTAAATGATTAAAATAAGGCATCTAAAAATAAATTTAAAATATTGTCTAATTATAGTGGTAATTAATAATATGTTATCAGTTTGTTCATTTGTGCATTAATATTTTCAATTACTATATATTTTAACAGAATCTTGAAAATTATAGATTTTCGATTAACTGCAAGGTAATTAAAAAATAAAAAAATAAATTGTTTTTGTTAATCATACAACATAATTCAAAAGAATTCCTATCAAATAAAAATGTCAAATTTACACATTACTGATTAAATTTCAGAAAACTTTTTCCATGTTTAAATTTTTATGCTATTTTTTAATTTAATCATTTTAGATAAACTTAATTAATAGTCTGAAATTCCATAAAAGCAAAACAATTATTTTATAATGAAGTATCAAAACCAAATGAATATTTTAAAAATATCATTTAATTTAACATTACTGGACTTACTGATTTTAAAAAAATGATAGAGATCCAATAAAGTTAAAATTCTGACACTGAAAAACCAATAAAAATTAACATACACTTTGAAAACACAGATGTTATTTTTTCTCTTCCAGTAACAGCAGATTGCACTTTATTATGAATGTTCATCAAATTTTCTAAGCACTAGAAGAAAAATAAAAAATTACAAGCATCTCTCATATTATTAAAATTTATACTAAAAGTATTATACTAAAATATGTAAAAATTATTAAAATACACAAAATTATTTAACCATTTTATCCATAATTACATGGATAAAATAATTAAAATTAAATAAGACAAGGGAAAAGATGAAAAAAATGAAATTTAGATTAGAAATGGAAATCAAAAGTTTACCCTGGTTCATGAAGGGAAGAAGAAAATGAATTTTAAAATTATTCATGAAACATCAAAAAATAATTCAAGCTGTTTCTAATGCTTTCAAGCAAAATAATTATAATAATAAAATCAAATAAAAAGACCACAACAAAGAAAAACTATGTAAAACTGAACATTTACATATATCTTAGAATAAATATTAACACATAAATATTAATTATAGTATATTAAACTTAAAACGGAACTACTTTGATATACCCCCCCAAATCGGAAATTTGGCGACTTTTTTCCCTCACCAACCATAATACCTGTTTTTGGTGCCTTTTTTACTTGCCAAGATGGATTCTCGCTAAATACAAATACTTAAAAATCTTTTAATAAAACTCAGAAAATGGTACAAAATACAAGAAAATACTAAATTTGACAACAGCAAAAACCTAAAATCTGAAAAAACCAAAATTGGTTACCCCAAAATAAGAAACAGCAACCCTAAAAAGTCCGTAGGGAGTGCCAGATTTGGCGCGCAGTTTTTTTTGGGGGGGGGGGGAGGTATATCAAAGTTGTTCCCTTAAAACATTAAAAATTTATAAAAAAAAAGTTGAAAGAATAAAAGTACTATTTTGAAAACTCTATTATTTTCAGTGGTTATTTTCAATACTATTATTTTCAAGTTACTGAGTAAGGAGAAAAACATGGGAAGAGAAATGTAGAAAATCCTATATACCTTTAGGATAAATTTAGAGAAAATAGAGATGCTAATGGCAGAAAAATTAAAATTGAGGCTACTATTTGAGTGTAAACAAAAACACCAATTATAAAAGAAATTTAATAAGAATTAAAAATATTTAATTTTTCAATCCCAACTTCTGAAAAATTGCCAAGACACACAAATATAGTTATTTTCAAAACTGGATTATCAAATGAAGATTTAATGATTAATTCCTTAGAATTTCTCATGAAAAAAGAAAATTGATCTAACAGAAAAGGAATTCTAAATAAAATCTAATTTAAGTGATTCATAGTACTAATAAAATCAAAAGCTCTATAAGAATAAAATCTACAAAATCTGATGATTTTATTAGATAATATTATGAAAAGCACTTTTAGAAATACTTGAATATACTTAATAAATTCAATAACTTTATTTTATTTACTGTAAATTTTTTAAAAGATAATTAATAATTATTAATGAGATTTATTTGCTTTATTAATTTTGAGAGGTAGACACATTCAATGTGGAAATTAAACTTCTGAGCTGTTCATAAGATAGAAGGCGAGAGCACTTATCACTCAGACACCAATTTGATAAAATGTTCTTCTAGAAAGTATTAAACAGGAAAATTTAAAGATTTTACAGTAATCTTCAGCTATAAGGCTATCAACTAAAAATTTATGGTATTAGCATCCATCACCACAGCTTTTTAAGCTGATTGAATTTCAAAGAAATTTTCTTACAATTAGAAATTTTCTTTTTCTAGTTATAAGTATTTCATAATTCATAAAAGAAATTTTGAAACTATAGATTAAGTGCTAATTGTACTTCTTAAGTTTTGGCGTGAGATTAGCAGAAGTGACACTAATATGTAAGTATATCAAAATTATACATATTTTTAAAATTAGTTTCTCATCTGATACTTAATTTCAATCAAAACAATTTTATCTTATCATGGCTGTGTAGAAGTATTCAATAGGCACTTTTATTTCATTGCTTTAAAATAATTTGCTTATTAGGTTTTTTTTTTTTTTTTTTTTTTACATACATTTAGAATAAACTTAACTTTCAAAATTTATAAACTTTTTTAAGACAATGATTCTAAAAGTGGTTCCTATGGAATCCCAAGGATTCCTGATATCATTTAAGAGGTATGTAGAAAATCTAAATTGATTTGGGAGATCTCTGTAAAAACATCAGGGGCTTATGCAAAGTACAATATAAAATAATTGTGATCTATTTTAATTATTTTGGAAATTTAAATAAAGTAGAAATTTTAACATTTTGCATAATTATAAATAACACATGGGTGCTAAAAATTTAATATATGTTATTAAAAAACTGAGTGTTCTGTAACACTTTTTGTGATTATTTGACTTGTCTGATATGTCTCTTGTAATAACAGTGGTATGAATAAATTGTTTTAATGTTATTACTAAAACTCATAATTCAATTTACTTAAATGAATTTAAGGAACTACTTTGATATACCTCCCCCAAATCGGAAATTTAGTGAGTTTTTTTTTTATCGCTAAGCCAATTACCTGTTTTTGGTGCCTTTTTTTTCTCGCCAAGATGGATTCTCGCTAGATACAAATAATTAATACGTAAAAAACTTTTTAAAAAAAACTCCAAAAATGGTACAAAATACTAAATTTGGCAACAGCAAAAACCTAAATTAGCAACCCTAAAAATTCCGTAGGGAGTGCCAGATTTAGCGCATAATTTTTTTTTGGGGGGGGGGGGTATATCAAAGTTGTTCTGAATTTAAGCTTTCAATTTACCATCAACATACTAACAACAAAACAAAAATCCACTAAACCCAAAAAGCAAACTTTACTCCAAAAAATTACTTGGGTTAGCCTATACTTGAGGGTTTCTCTTTGATTCTCGCCAAGTTATTTTATTTGATTTATTAAGTTTGCTTATATTGTCTTCATTGCAATTTCATTATCTTTAGGCCGCCATACCTGTTTGTACGGTGTTCAGTGCAAACAAGAATGGCGCCAACCAAATATCACCAAGGGGCACCCTCAAATATAGTTTTTTCAATACTTGAATACATTAACTGGTGAAAATGTGCTATAGGTCCCCTACTTGGCACGTTTTCAAATTTGCCGATGCCATGGCGAAAATTCAATTGCTATTTCAAAGTGAAACTTAATTAGCGACAAATGAAAAGGCTAAAATACAAGAGTAATTAATAAGCATGGGCAAAAAAGCGCTTCAAACTCGCGAGTTGGCGAAGTAGGGGAGGTAGAGCGTAATTTAACCCATAAAGTTTAAATAATGTAAGGGTTACTTGGAGAAAAAATTAAAAAAAAGGATTAGATTTACTGTACGGTCACCCTTGGCGCAATTTTTCAACATTTGGCGATAAGTAAAATTTTTTTGCAACCCATTTTTTCGCACAGGCAAAATTTTCAATATTCTGTTTTTTTTACATCTAACTAGTGCAAACTGGCGAGATTTTGAAAAAGTCACTAAGGGTGACCGTACAATAAATGTTTAGCAAAAAAATATCATACATATTAATATTTAAGTTAATATATGTATTTTAACTGACTAATAAATTACTTTATCCTCTTTATCAGGCGTCGAATTTCCATGCACGATACGTTCTAAGCTTTCAATACGTCTTTCAATGGATTTAATTGAATTTTCTTCCATCATTTAATGAAAATAACCAAAAAACTGAAAAATATGAATATGGGTATTTTGGTAAAATCCTAATGCCACGATTGTCAATATCAGAACTGATTCTATAAATCTGGCTTCTGACTGAGTCAAAATTATTTCACGGTTGCAGAAAACATTCAGCTGTCAATCTTTTTTATACCAAACTTTTCCTATGAGCATCAAAATCCTTAAAAAGTGTTGTTTTTCATTTTCTTCCCATTTTTTAGCTTAGTTACAAATTTAAATACTGATTGATATGCGATTTTTTTAAAATATGTGATTCTTTTCTTTTGTTAATGTTTATATCCTTAAGGGATATTTTATAGTACCAAGAAGAAAAGTTTTATTGTTTACTAAATGACAATCTGGCGCATGCTCTGTTCAAATTGTTATGTGTGCCGCCATATTGTAGACCTGAAGAGTGATTGTTTTGTTAAGTCCTAGAATATATTGAACCATTATCTGAAAAATATCGTATTAGAAAGCCATGTGAATTATGTATTATCTTAGATTTTTTCATATGCTGCAATTTCACTGTTATATAGCTGAAATATTTGTGCAATTCTGTCAATGATGCATATTTGTCAGTAATACTGAAAAGAAGTTTTTGTATACGATAGTGAGAGTAATAGATATGGCTTGTCTAAATAATTTAAAACAAGATATAAAAACTTTAGAAAGTCTTTTTCCCAAAGGTCATGACTTGTTCCAAATAACTGCTGCGTCTGTTGATGAATTGACGTGCAGATTTATTTCTCGAAACGGGAAGAAGTTTGAAATTCATGCAAATATAACAGTAAGTACTGTCAAAATTCATTTAACTAATTTGCTTGTTATAATTATTATTAGAAACGTATTTTGTGTGGTATTTTATATATTCATGTATTTATTTCTGCTTATAAATTTTAATATGAGTGAAAGAAATTATCTGTTTCGTAATAACTGCGTAGCAAATTATTCTATTGTTTACTCGTTGACAAATGTTTTTTTTAAGAACGAGTACTTTCAATTCTGCGGAAGAAAGGGTTCGAATAATTTCCAACATTTTCAGCGTTTCCTGACATTCCAGTAATAAATAGGCCAATATGAGTTTCTTAATCGCGACCTAATAAGGAGAAAATATATCTAATAAGTTCGCGCTATTATCTACCTGTTAAGTATTTTATAGATTTTTCCCGTTTCCATGCAATTTTTTACTTTTGTTTTTCTTAAAAGGTAATTTTTCTCTCCAAAATAACTTTGTTTTATATCAAAGTATTTAATGTCTTGTATAAGGACTTTTTTTCCCCCTTCAAAATGAAGGGAAACGGATTTTATACTGACTTATCTAGCGAAAGATAAATGTATTTACTAATTTAGTTAGTCGGTGGTTTTATATGTAGATCAATCACCTTATTAGTATGAAATTGCTAATTTTACTAATAAAGCAAAAATTGTAGAAATTCCATTATAAATTTCTGTTTAATTTCCTAAGTGCTTCAAAAAAAGAAAACATGTATATATAGATTTAAGTGGAGTTTTTATCTGTTATTTAAGATTCTTTAAACATAGATTATCAGAAATTTATGAATAAAGAAAATTATTAGTATTAGTTTTAGTCCATAAACTTGGACTTAAACTGTTTTATTCTTTAACAAATAAGTTTTTAAAGACAGTTGATTGAATAGAATGTTATCATTTTCAATATCATACCTTGTTAAAGAAACCATAATATAATATACTGCTTTAAATTTTAAAATTTTGTGTTTTTTATCAAAGAAATTTCTAATCACATACTTAACAAATTGTTGGTACAGATGGATTTTTTCTAAAATTGCTATAAACTAGGATTGAAGAAACTAGAACTGTGGTATTTGGTTAAAAAATTTATAAATTTATAGTGATACACTGCTATACCAATAATTAATTTCTATATATTCATTCAGAATTTTAGCCATCTTTTAAAAGTAATTGTATTTGCTTCATATAATTTAGATTTATTTTTCATAAACTCAATACACACTATAGCACAACCATTTTTTCAAACATATAGGGATCTATAAAATAATTTATAAAATCAAAAGTTAATAAATTAAAAAAATAGATTTTCAAATTATTTTCACCATCTGGTTTTCTTCTTGAGCTTGTCAGATATGTGGCACCTCTGCATTGTTGCATTTTGTACCATGCTCCAAGCCCAATTTTTTCCTAGTTCTATTGTCTTGGGTCACCTACTTTGCTTATAAAGTCTGATAGGCCCTCAATGGAATTTAGGTGTAACTCTTTAGGATATGGATTACCTAGAGTAGTGAATCTTGTAAGGGCAAGAGCATCACACTCATATAGGATATGATGAGCTGATTCTACCCCTGCGTGGCATTTCCTACAAATTGGTTCCTGTTTAAAAAGTCCCATTGTATGAAGGTATTTCCTAGTAGTAGATAGTGCCCAGTAATGAAGCCTACAATTGCTTGATTCTTCAATCTTGGGAGTCTAAGAATTTCAGATGCAATTTTCTCAGATGAGTTGAAAATCATACTTTTTGCATGTTTCTGTCCAGGAGAGTCATGCCAAACTTTGTTTATCTCCTGTTTTTCCCATTTTTGAATGGCCTTCCTTGTAGTCTTCATGTTGATCCCACAAAAGGGTTCCATTCCTATTGGATTGAAAGAGGATCCCTGTCTTGCAAGTTCATGAGCTCTTTCATTACCTTCTATTCCTATATGCCCTGCCATCCAAATATGAATTATTTTATTCCCATTTGCCAGTTCTATAAGGAGATTTTTACATTCCATTACAATTTTTGATTTGACTTGGAATGAGTAGAGAGCCATCAATGCAGCTTAACTGTCGCTGAAAATAAGAATACGCTTACCTTGGTAGCCCTTCTTTAAATTTATCTGCAGACAGTTGGCGATAACAAGAACCTCCGCCTGAAAGACAGTGGCATGTTCCCCAAGCCCTTTATATAGACTGAATCTTGGTGCCACGCCACAGACCCCCAGTCCTGAGAGGTTGCCTTTTTTTGATCCATCAGTAAACCAGATAAGATCATTGCTTTTTATTTCAATCGAGCTGTTTTTCCATTCTTCTCTGGTAGGAAAAACTACCTCGAATGGTCTTTCAAACACATATGTTCTTTCCATGCTGTCTGAAAGCATTTGGAGAGTTGGGTGGTTGATTTTTTTGGTAATAGTAGTAGACCTCCAGAAGAGGGCTTATCACACCACTGATTTTGCAATTTCATTCTATATACAGTTATTCTGGCAGTGCTGCATATGAAGATATCTAGTGGAGTCAGGTCCAGAATTGCCTCTAGTGCTCTAATAGGTGCTGTGGACATTGCACCTGTGATACACAAGCAGGCCATTCTTTGCAGACTTCCTTGCTTGTCCTTCACAGTTTTCTGTTCCACCTTACACTACCATATCACAGATGCATATGTAAAAGTAGGCCTGACAATTGCTTTGTACATCCAAAACATCATTTTTGGCTGTAGACCCCAGTTTTTACCAAGCCTGCGTCTGCATCAACATGTTTATTCCAGGTAAGTTTTTGGTCTAGAATTAAGCCCAGAAATTTCACCTCAGAAGCAACGTTGATTTCAACCTCAAAAAGTTTTGGGATAAAGAATCCCTCCCTTTTTATTTTTCTTGTGAATGGTATAAGGTTGGTCTTCTGTGGATTTATGTCCAGATTCCTTTCCTTACACCATTTGCCTACATAACTTAGAGCATATTGCATTAGTTGACAAGTTATGTGAAAGTCTTTACCAAGGATGAGTATGACAATATCATCAGCATACCCCTGGGTATAGCAACCTATAGAATTAAGATGTTTTAATAGGCTATTTACAACCAGATTCCAAAGTAATGGTGATAATACACCTCCTTGTGGACAGCCTCTGGTTGTCTTCTTTTCAAATGTCTCATTGAAGATTTTCATTTGTATAGTTCTATCTGAAAGCAGGGTCCTAGTCCATGAACAAATTCCATGGTCAATCCCTGCATCCCTTAAGGCGTTAAGGATGGATAGGTGAGAGGTGTTATCAAATGCACCTTGGATATCTAGGAAAGTGGCTAAGGCAATTTCCTTTCTCTCCAGGGTGTCCTCAATCTTAGATACAAGCTTGTGTAACACTGTCTCTGTAGATTTGCCAGGTTGGTAGGCAAACTGTAGATTATGCAAGGGACTATTACTACCCAGGTAATCTCTGATGTGCCTATCAATGATTTTCTCCATAATTTTGAGAAAGAATGAAGATAAGCTTATTGGCCTAAAAGACTTAGCCTGGTCATAGTTTTTTCCAGGTTTAGGAGTGAAAACAATCTGTCTTTTGCCATAGCTTTGGAATACATCCCAGTGCTAAGCTAGCTCTATATATTCTAGTTAACACAGGGATAATAAGATCCCCTGCCTTCTGGATCATTACAGGCATGATTCCGTCAGGTCCAGGACTCTTGAGAGGTTTGAAGGTGGAAATAGCCCACCTCACTTTATCATGATTGATAATGCTCTTAGCATAGGTCCATTGATTTCTTTGAATTCTTTTTACAGAACCAATGAACTGCTGCTCTTCGTTGCTATCAATATCAATGGCTCCCGGAAAGTGAGTTTTGGCCATAACTTCCATTACTTCTTTTCCGGTACTAGCAAATTTGCCATCCTCATCTTTTAAGGTTCCAACCATTATAGGTTCATCCCTTCTAAGGATTCTTTGGAGTCTAGCTCCTTCAGAGATTGAATTCACCTCTTCACAGAACTTTCTTCAGGATTCTTGTTTGCTTTTCCTAACATTTTTGTTATAGTTAGTGAGTGCTCTCTTATAGTTGTCCCATTTACCATGTTTCTTTGCTTTGTTTAAAAGTTTTCTAACATTTGCCCTTTCAGTTTCCAAAGAGTTATTCCACCAAGGACACTGTTGCTTTGCTCTTTTGGTACGCATTGGGCAATTTTTATTGTATGAGCCTAGAATTTCACCCTGCAGAGTTTCTGCTGTGACTCCTAGATCATAATTGTCTCTAATATTATTTCCCCCCAGTTCAGTTAGCCCCATGATATCCTTTTGGAAATTCTTCCAAATTGGTCCTTATGAGGTCCCTGAAGCGGCGGTCAATATTTATACTGGAATTTATTTCGAAGTGGATGTTTTGATGATTTGAACCATATGGTCTCCCATTAACTTTCCATTTCGTGATATTTTTACTAATAGCCGGTGTTGCTAAAGTAATGTCGATTACTTCAGATCGATTAGAAGTTATAAAAGTCGGATCGTTGCCTTTGTTTAAAATATCCAAACCATAGTTGAGAATGATTCCAAAAGACACTCACCTCTTTTGTTTGTGTCTGTGCTGCCCCAGACAATATGATGAGAGTTGCAGTCTATCCCAAGGACTGCCTGCAATTTGTGTTCTGCACAAAACTGAAAGAGTTTGTGCAGTGTTGGATCAGGCCTTCTCTTCATAGACAGAGCCAAAAACAATTTCTCTATCTAAGTAGACAGAGCCAAAAACAATTTCCCTATCTTTTCCCTCTATGTTGAGTCTGACTTTCAATGCTGTTAAGTCCCTATGAATAAACTCGGTTTGAGGTAAAACCTCTATCTTTATCTATAAGAATGCAGGCTCTAGCTTCACTGTTAAGATCATAAATGAGCTTACCTTTTGTTCTTCTAAGGCCACTGACTCTACCCCTGACAAGCCAGGGTTCTTGAATCAGGGCCAGGTGAAAATCCTCACCAAGAAAATTCTTAGCGAGGTTTGTGGTGCCACTTCTACTGTGGTGGATGTTGGCTTGAAGAACCTTCACCCCCATCAGTTTTTGAAGGTTTGGCAAAGACTTTGGCTTGAACTTGGTGAAGTCCAATATAAAATTTATATCCCCTTCTCCCAAGTGTAGCCATATCCATTTCAGGCACGCTAAGGACGATGGTCTGTCCTGATGGTTCATTCTTCCGATGGAGTATATTCCAGTCGGTAGAGGTAAGCCCACCATTTTGTGCCTCGATTTTCCTCAAGAGCTCTTTGGGCTCCAGTTTGCTGCAGATTTTAGTGGTTCTGACAAGTTTATTTCATTGACAGTCTGTTCCAGCCACTTAGAGCTCACCAGATCTGAACAATTGATAATAAGTGCCCCATTATCTAGTCTGCAAGAAAGAAAAGTGGGGGCGAAGCCCTTATTATTTCTTGTGATTTTGTTGGTTATCAACAACTCCAGGTCTGAAGCCTGTTCATCTGATAACTGCTGATTCTCTTTATTATCGCTGATTCTCTTTATAAATAAATATTAGAAAAAGTTATTTCTTATTCATTATATAGAAAACTTGAGAAATAATTGAACTTACTTTAATTTTATCTAGGAAAAAGTAATCATTTACTTTTGGTTATTTCAAAATTACATTTTTAAAAGCATTTATATATATAAATATACTTTTATAAAACAGTAGTGAAATGTTTTCCATTATATGTATATATATGAAAACATTTCACTGTTATTCTCATGAAGTACTTTACTTTTTGGTTGCCATTCATCTATTTGTTTTGCAGATGGTCATAACACTAAGTTATTATCTTCATGTTTAATATCTAAGTTTTTTTAATTTTTATTTTTTGTGTTCTCAATTTAATCATCTAATAACTCTTATGAACAAATTACACCTGAATCCAAATTCTAATTGTCCTAAAGTGAAATTTCAAGTAGTAATAGGTTTCTTTGTCAAACCTCATGAATGAATAACTAAACTCCAGTTGTCATATAATTTGTCTTTTTTCATTGATAGTGTTTTATTTAATAATGCATATAAGACAAAATGACTTAGTAGTTATTTTTTTCAGCAAATAATTCCAAATACATTTACAGAAGCATTGTGCCTAGAATTTCAATTTCATTAGATGATTCCCATACAATACCACTCTTGAAATATCCTACAATATTTTCACTTTAAGACATTGATTACACTCAAATGCTTGCTAAAAGGATAATTAGATAAATCAAGGCAAATTCCACACAAATTGGTTAAAATAATGATGAATGCTACTTGGGCTGATGTGCCTTTAAATTACTCAGTCTGCTGACATAAATTGCTCTATTTATTAAAAGTTAGTGTAATGAATAAGTAGTTTCTATTCTAAACACAAATTCATTAATACTTAATTTTACACTTATTTATCCATAATTGTAAAGATTCTTTCATAACAACGTCAACTTAAATTTCTGAGTAATGAAATAATAAGAAAGAAAAAACATCAGATAGTGAAAAATAAACAAAAAAAAGAGGTGTCAAAAATTTAGTTAGTAAAATAGGAACTATACAATTGCATGCATAGGTCTCTGTTAAGGACTAACAAATAGTTTGTAAAATTGTGACTGTTCATAAGATTGGATGTGTACTGTATTAAATTTATTAAAAGTAATTTGATATAGTATAATAAACTGAACACATTCTTAACTTATATTTTATTTTTTACTGTAAGATTTATTTTCCTCAGTAGAGAACATAGCTTAGGATATTTACTGTGCAGTCACAATAATATATTGGTATTCAGAAATAAGAATTCATTTTAGGAAATATATATATGCATATATTACACCTTTCATACAACTGAAACCAAGCTTGTCACATTCATAAGTGGCTCAGAATCATCCAACTATTAGTACAGTAACACTTTCTTCCCCCCAGTGGCGCAGCTTGTCCTTTTTGGACCTTGCATCACAAAACCCAACCAACCAACCTTTCTTCCCCCCAGAGAAAAAAAAAGGGTCAGAATGTGTGTTCTGTGACAGATTGTTGTGTTGGGACTAGCAGAGCTTGAGAAGTTATTTCACTCATTTCTATAAGTTAAATGGAAAAATACTCATTTCTGTTTTCCATTGAGTTTCATGAAAGATCGTAAGTATTATTCTCAACTGATACTAGAAATTAATTTTACAAAAATTACATATTTCCAATATAAAATACTCAAAATCAGCACTACCATTAGTACTTGATCAATAAAATATACATAATCAATTTTTTATTTATTTTTCAATTAATTGAACAAATACATTTATTTTAAAATTCTGATCATCACAATATTAATCACATAATAACGAGCCTGCAATGGCGTAGTTGGTTAGTATTCGTTATTGGAAGGTAATGAATTTGAACCCCAGTCTAACATCTTCTTGGTAAGAATAGTTGAAGGTGTTCAACTGGGGGATGAGTGTTGATTACTTTTAAAAAGGTGTTATGAATATTAAAAAGGCATGATATTCTTATCACTAATAAAGGAATTGTCTGATAGATTACTTTGAATTTTTGTAAATTATTTTCACATTATTCGTAGACATTGAAAAGTTATTCTGAAAAATCATATCTGAATATAAGCATAGATTTTTTTCAGTATTAGATAATTCACTGTCTTTATTAAAAGATGGAAATATTTATTTACTTAAGAGAAAAATGTCTGATCTTGACTATCTTCTAATACTTTTATCACAATGAAGTTTCTGCTTGAATCCTAAAAAATTTGGTTGGCACAGCTTGTCTTTTTTGGATCTTGCGCCACAAAACCCAACCAACCTAGAAAATTTGGGGTGTGAGAACTTTTCATAAATGCTAAAGTTAGCTTTTGTAATAGCTTTCATCTCATCTGCGAAAATGATTTTGGAGTGTTTTGCATCTCCACTGAATGTTGAGTACAAAACTTGGATGACTGTGTTTGAGTTGCAGTGAATTTGTCATTTGAGCATTATGACCGAATTGATGCTAAAAGAGTCTTGATTTAAATATTTTTTTCACAGGGAATTCACAAAAACTTTAATTTAGTTCCTTACTTCCAAGGGATTATTTATTACCATTGAAAAATCTTTTGACCTGTTTAACTGTTGATAAGAGGAAGGTTGAGTTCATACTGGGATCATTTGGCACCAATTTCTGTGAAATCCCATCCTGCTATGTGCATTATTTCTTTTACCTTGGGTTTTTGCAGGTCTCTGATCCCCAATTGGCCTCAGTAGCTTGTGGCAAGACCACTTCCTTCAATAGTATATTTTTTGCTAAAATTCTGCTCCAAAAAGTCTGTCTCACTGGCTTATTGGTTATCATTAAAATTCAATTCTTTATTGTCTTAAAAATGTCATCTATAGATAGATTGTAAACTTAGGCATATGTATTTCCTGTACAAGAAAAACAGTAATGGATCAAAATTTTTTTTTAAGGGAATTGTTTATGACACCATTACCCTAGTGCCCATTCATCTACCTGCATAGTACATAACATCTTGGATTAAGGCTTTGTAGAATAAAGCAATATATGGATTTTTCTGTATTAACAATAAATAGCATAAAATTTTTACTGCTTGTTTACTAAGAGCCTTTAATTTTTTAAGCTATTATCAGTAAAACTTTTTTACATTCTTGTTATTTTAAAACTGCAGATTTTATGTGAATTGTGTAAGGCAACTGCAAAATAAATTTTGTTTTCATAGTTAATGATTCAAATTAAAGTAAAATTAATATTTAATTGAAAAATGTTTCGAAGAAACACAATAATTCTTTCATTGCTCAGTTCTATTCATTAAATGTAATTCTAATTTATAAAACCATTATTTAAATTTAAAGTGAATTTTTCACTTATGAAAACAAACATTTGCATTTTGTGATTTAATATTTTATTTAGATTAAAAAATAAAAAAAAAAATTTCTCCCTAAATTATTATAAGATTATAGCTGAAATACAACATGCCAATTTAAATATAATAATCTATCAATAATTTTTTTATTTGTAAAGAAACAATTTTGATCTATATTAGCAGAATTGTAAGAAATGAAATAACTAATAAATTGATATAGATTAATCTAAAATTTTTACTGTCAAACCTTATAATGTATTTTAAATTATTGAGCTTTTATATTTTGATATGCCAAATTGTTTTCTTTGTTGGTTTTTTAACATTCTTTAATGATTGCAGTTCTCAGTAAATTTTTTCATTTTTCATTATTAAGTTTTTCTATAATATTAATACTATAAATATTCAAGTTTAATTTAAATTTTTTTCTTAGGAAACTTACCCATCTACGCCACCTGTTTGGTTTGCCGAGACAGAAGATCCCTGTATTACTAGTGCTGTTCAGATCTTAACCAATACATCAGGCAGAGATAATTTGGTATGATATAGCAGATCGTTATTTTTTTCTGTGCATTACATTTAGATAATGGTTATGTATTAAAATAAAATTTAAATTGATGAGTTATCATTTTGTTAATGAAACAGCAACAAATTTACTCAGTATATTTAAGAAATTACATCATTAGGTAGACAGTTTTCCCCTATTAGCATTTAACTTAATAGTGCTACTTCAAATTAAAATTATGCATTTAATTTATAACTAATAAAACCAACTTTTTTTCATTATTCATAAGTGCTTGGTTAATTGTACAATTTATTTTTTAACCACTTGTGCTAGAAAGATGTGCCACGCACATTGTAATGCTTTTGTCACAGAATCGTCAATGACATGGTATGTATGTCGTCATTATATACATACATAATGATATTCTATATAACAATGAGTTATTCTGGACTGTTCTGGTACATACATTGTTGAATTCTTTGCCAGCGCAAGTGGTTAATAAGTTAAAATAATGTAATTAATATTAAAAAATAAAATTAATTTATATGTTTAAAAAAGCACAACTATAAATAAACTCTGGTTTTTAACAATGAGAAAATTGTTTTACATGTAGAAAAATTTCATTATTCCTCAAATTTGGGTAATATAATATAGTACACTATTTCACTTCAGTATGTGTGTTAATAATTTTAAAATTATATAAAAAGGCATGTGTTATATTTATACTTGTGAGTCATTGTATTATTTTAAAAATAAAGAAGTCACTTTTGTATTTAAAAGTATTTTAATTTATTGAAAATTCATACATTGCATGAATAATTTTAATGTATTGGTCTAAACAAATGAATGTCATCTTTCTTATTAAGATTTGTCTTACATAGCTTCACATTTCTTTACATAAGAAATAATTTAAAAAATCACATAATTTCAATTACTTATCATATTTTCTATACGTAATCCACAGCGGCATATTATCCACAAGACCCTTTTTTTCCCCCTAGTAAATGGGAAAGAGCATTCTATAATTTCAGTTATTTTTTTCTGCAAATATCTGAAAATATATACAGATAATACAGATGTGCTGATAATGTGTGTGTCATGTGAAATATAAATAGACAGTATGATTAAAAATATAATAAATTGTGCAGAAAAAAACATTTATTATGAAAAAGATCTGTTTGGATCCATTTTATTGCAAAATACGATAAACTGGGATGAAAGCACAAGAATGATAATTCCTAGAAAATTCTTGTTTACTATTTCCTTACTTATCAGTTTTTAATAAGTTTTAAAATGAGATTAGACATATTTTATATATTTATTTTGTTAATAATTAAATAAAAGAAATTATTTAACTTTGCAATCCATGCATTTATTCTTTTGTACCGCAGATGCTTTATTTCTCACTTTACATTTAACACATTTTGTCACCTTTTTTTTTCCAAATGGCTTTTATTTTAAAATCTGCCATGTAACTTAAATGTTTTTGCTTCCATATGTCGATATATGAATTTGAATATTTTCAGAAAAGAGCTCTAACCAAAACAAAATGCAAAATGACGTCAGCAACTGTAATACCTTTGAGGAACCGCATTCTTGAACGTAATTGATCAGAGCTGGTTACAGCTAAAATAAGTCAGTCGTGTCTTGTTATCATCAAAATTTATTTTATGGAGCATAAACAGCATTTCTTTCAAAACTTTCTTGTAAGTTTTTATTACGGAGAAAGTTTTTATCAGATTATCCAAGGCAGTTGTGATACGCACGATGGAATTCGAAACATTTTTATACATAATCCGCAGATTATGTCTAGAAAAATACGTAGTTAAAATGTTTTTATTTGTTATAAGTTTACTAGCTTTGTAAACTATTTTAAATGAAAAAGTATAGCTTTATAACTACTTAACTTTGTTGACTTTATTTTCTACTTAATGTGGCTAATTCCCATTTACTTATCTTAGGTTCCTCAACAAGTAAAATTACTGGTCAGTGAATTATGTAGGCTACATAACCTTCAAGAACCTGTGGAGTTAAGTCATTTACAGCCAACTGTTGTTGCACAAGTAAGTGTGTTATGATTATATAAGTAAAAATAAGCTCTAGTGAATTAGTAATTAAAAGTTTGAAAACATTTAAATGGATAATTTATGACTTAATATTTTTAGATATGTGAGGAGGAAATTGTAGATAGTAATTCTGAAGATGATGATGATGTTGAAGATGACATTCATATTGAAATGGAAGAAGACACTAGGTATTGTTGAAGTCATAGTTCTAAAAGTTTAAATAGAAATTTTTATTTCAGAAGTTATTTAAAACATTTTTCCAATGTCTGGTAAATTTTGTTTTTAAATATAGGTGCATTGTGATGCATCTGGCTGTATAACCTTTAAGATTTCTTTATATTTTGATTTTCCATTAATGGTATAAAAAAATTATTTGTGAAATATCACTGAAATAAAAAAAAAATCTTTTTATTAAAGTAGTTTTTCTGTTGACCATTTTTCTTGTCTAATAATATCTATCTTTTAGTTACTGTTTTTATTAAAGTAATAGTTCATTTAAATTTTTTCATGTGTATTTGGATGATGAAAAAAATTGCCAATAATTCTTTGAAGATGAAAACAACAATTTAAAGAAACATTGAAAATATATTGGTGGCTTTAAAATACACAATAACTAATCTGAAAAAGTAAACTTTTTCCAAGATTCATATGACTTTCTCGTTGTGAAATTGATCAGGTTCTGCCTTTTCTACATTGCATTCTTCTGATATTTTAACTTTTTCAATCCTTATTTCTATAATTTTTTACTTTTATGAAATTCCACCCTAAATGGGCAGATATTATAACTGTTAAATTCTTTGCCAATAGTTATTTTTGTGCAGATTCATGTGTCAAATAATGTGATGTCAAGATTTGCATGCCTTGTATACTGTGCATAAGAATAGAAACCATTTGTTTCTGTATATAAAATATCATGTTTATTTAATATAAGTTCTACTTACATAATAGGCTATAGTATTGGTAAGGATTTTATCTATAGTGCATTAACATATTCAATTTGATATCAATTAATTATTATTCAAAAGTTAAAAGTTAGAATGAAATATCACCATATTTTGTTTTCCGTACTGTTTTGATAAAAAAAACTTCATTTTTTAAGCTTGCATATAAGATTATAAATAAATATTTTTTGTTAGTGCTGTATTATATTATACTGATATAACTGTTTTCCTGCTTATTTTAGAAAATATTGAGTAAGATGACAAATTATGCTTTGAACTTTTGTAAACTGTTGTAGTATTTTACTTAATCTTATAAAGTATTATTCAAATTTTGGAAGAATACTTTCTGTAAAATAAGATACTTTGGCAAATTTAGTTCACTGAGTATAATATAATTTAAATCATAGAATGTGTTTTGACTTATCCTGCTCATTAATTTGTGTACACATATAGATTATATTTATTTATGGGAATTTCTTTTGCAGTCCTGAGAAAAGTAAAGATGAGGGAATTAGTAGTGAACACACTGCCACACTTGAAAGGCTACGCCAAAACCAACGTCAAGATTACCTCAGGGGCTCTGTTTCAGGATCTGTACAAGCTACAGATCGGTTAATGAAAGAGCTTCGCGAAGTTTATCGTTCTGAAAGTTTTAAAAAAGGTTATTTTATTTTTTAGTGCACTAAATAATTTACAATCATTGTAGAAGGAATATTTGATTTCATTTTGAATTTTATTTGTAAGCAACATGATTTGTAAAAATCAGGAAGCTATATGACTTTTTAAAATTTTTGTTTTCTAGATAATTATCAATTTCACTTTGCTATCTATTTAATGTATTTTTTTATTATTTCTTACTTCTATATTTTCTTTGAATTCATAATTTTTTTTATAAATTATAATATATTATTTAATTTATGATTTGATTTATAAAATTTTGTTCGGAGAATCTGTTGACTATTAAATTTTTTGTTGCGGTTTCTAAAGTTAATAGTTTTTATATTTTATATAATGATGATTCACATTCTGTCACATTTTTTTTAACTTCATTTATAAAATTGGTCTACTTGTAATCTCGAATATACATTTTGATTATTTTACATTTAGGTGTATTTACTGTAGATCTTGTAAATGATAGTCTTTATGAATGGAATGTCAAACTTCTAAAAGTAGATCCTGACAGTCCACTCCACAATGATCTAACACTTCTTAAAGATAAGGAAGGAAAAGATTGTATTCTGTTAAATATCCTGTTCAAGGTAATTTTTCAAAATAACTCCTGTAATTTGTGTTAGGAAAAAAAAATGCTTTGCTCTTTTGTACATCAATTTGAGACAGATAATTATGGAAATTGCATAAATAGTACTTTTTTGCAATTATCTCATTGTAATTTCTGTGGTACTTTTTTCATGTTTAAAACAAAATTTCACAGTAAGCTATAAAAATTTAATTTTTGTAATAAACTGAAAATGTAAAATCTGCCTTGATATTGTGGTAGTCTGTATTTATAGATATTATACATTGAACTAAAATCGCAACAATTATAAAATTATATGTATTTATGCTTCTCTCTCCCTTACATTTTGCGGCGCAGCTTGCCCTTTTTGGACCTTGCGCCAAAAAACCCAACCCAACCCTTACATTTTGCAGAAAAATATTAGAAACAAGTTCAATAAAAATGTTGCCATTTAACTAGTGATCAGATCTTATTTCATATAAACTTTGCAATTCACGCTTCTCTGTAGTTTTAATTATAATCAAGTTTAATTGGAAATTTTCTGTTAATTTGTATTCTTTCTATGCCTGGTAGAGCATCTCTGCTCTACAATTAAATGTAAATTGCTAAATATCATAACTGTTTGTCCAACATAACACAAAAAAGCTTCATTCCAGCATGTAAATGCTTTTTCAACTATAAGGTTTTAAAATGTTATCTTATTTATAATATCACTTTTAATTTTCTTCATTTATATATTTTGTATGGATGACTGCATCAACTTCAAGATTCATATTAACAATTAAAGTAACTTATGTGATATTCATGAAATAATCTTAATATCCTCAAAATTTATTTTTACATCATAGAATTCCAAGACATTAAATTTTTCACATTGCCAATCATTCAAAGTGTTTGTGCTGTGACACTCAGTTGACAGTTTGTAAGTTTGATTTTCAACTTGTGTGGGATATTTATTGTAATTCAAAATTTATATTTCAAATCATAAATGTGCATTAAATTAACTGTCATATACTTTAAAGGGTTTAAAAAGTGACAAGCCAAACTATATATTCACAAATGTTTCTCACATTAGGCATGAAAATGATTTTAAATATAACGTTAATTATCAATATACATTAAAATATTTTCATGTTATTTACAATATTTTTTAGTAGTCCTTCACTTTTTTAATACTTGCCATTTACAATGTAATCAATTTGTATTATTTCATTCATCCAAATGAATCTGTTTATATTTCAATTCCCCCTCGCTAGAATATTGCATTTTTTATTAAGGAAGTGTGGAAGGAATTATTTTAAATAATATGACTGGGAAATTATTCTCTAAATGAACTTTAAATAAATAAATTACTAAACGTTTTAAGATATTTGTATAGCACTTTTCTTTTTAGATCATTTATTTTCTGTTCTGGTTGAGAACTCTACTTTAATAAATCACTGAATTTTAAAGGTAAAATATAATATTTTTCTAAGTTATGTAGTTAATCAGCAATTAAATTTTTGGCTTGAATAATATTAGTATAAAATTTAAATATTCATGCCCTTTTTTGTTGTGTCCACTTTTTCAATAGAAACTTGATTGTTATAAGTTACTTCTAAGAAATCTTGATTCAAATATCATTCCTCAATTCTTGTCAGAGTGTCAGGTAAGATTAAATAGTCCATTAAATAGTGTCAAAATCAAAAAATTGTTAAATATTGTTATAAATTAAATAAAAATTAAGTGGTGTTGTGTTCTTTGCTTTTATATATATATATATATATATATATATATATATATATATATAAATTTTGTGCCAAATGTTAATTTATGGTTTTTAAATTAAATTTATGTTGCATAATATATATCTCCAGTACTCAACATGTAATGATATTACAATAAAATATCACTATATTCTGTTTACTAGAGTTTCAATGACTAAAATTTCAGTAATTTAAACATTCATATGTAAATTTGAACAGATGTTTTGCGTGATACTCAAGAAAACTTGGCTGTTATTTTATAATTGCTTATATTTTTATAATTTAGGAAGCATATCCATTTGAACCTCCATTTATTCGTGTTGTCCACCCAATGATAACAGGTGGATATGTCCTTGGAGGTGGTGCTATTTGCATGGAATTGCTCACAAAACAGGTAAGTTTTTTAATCAGTTAAGGGTATAATAATTTAAATTTTACATTATTAAATTGCATTAAGGATATAAATTTTTAGGGTTGGAGTAGTGCCTATACTGTTGAAGCCATAATTCTCCAAATTGCTGCAACTCTAGTTAAAGGCAAAGCACGTATTCAATTTGGAGGAAACAAAGTAATTCAACTCTTATTTTTTACTTTTAATTATGAATTTCTGTTATATATTTATTTATTTAAAATAGAAGTTTTTATTTTATTACATGGCTATTCATTCATTTTACAGAGTCAGTACAGCCTAGCAAGAGCACAACAGTCATTTAAATCTTTAGTACAAATACATGAGAAGAATGGTAATGTTTGAGCACATTTTTATAATGTTTATAAATGTAAAATTCATTTCTTTTGTTTTTTCTTTTAAGTCTGTAATCTTCTAAAAAACTAATTCTTTTAAATTTTTTAAAAAGTTTTGTTATAAAGTAGTTTGTGTAGAAAATACGTGTTTTTTAAATCAATAATTAATTTATCTCTCCATAAGATTTTTAAAAAAGAATTATAATTAAATGTCAAATTTTTTCTTCTATTGTTTTTTTTCTGAAACTATGTATATATATATATATAACGACTATGTCAGATATCAGTGGGACATTATGACCGCGCCTTATGTATGTCCCACTGCCCATTAATGAATACTTTAGAAATTATTAACCTTCTACAGAAGTTTTATAATTTGAAAGAAGCATTTTGACGCTATTTATGTATCTATTAAATAGTGTCAAAATACTTATTTTAAATTATAAAATTTCTATAAAAGGCTTCATGATTACAATCAATTTATAATTTTTCATTTAAAACTCTAAAAAAGTAGTTCATTTAATAATAAAAATGTGTGAACCTTCAGTAAATGTAACTTCTATAACTGATGGGAAAACTTTAGGAAATTCATTTGCAATATTTTTACAATCTTTCACCTGAATGAAAAATTTAATTAGAATTATATTCAAATGCTTATAAAACCAGCAGTAAACTGGAAAATGTTAATATTCATAATAATAATTTAATAAAAACTAATTTTTTTTTACTCTCTGGTGAACTTTTTCATTGTCTTAAATAAAGAAATTGAACAATATTAATCCACATCTATTTGTATGTTTGTCTAAAAATAAATTTTTGGAACTTAGTTCATTGAATAGATTTTAAGAAATTGATGGTAAATAAATTGATTTTGTTGTTTAAATATTATTCATGGGTGTAGGATGTTAAGCATAAAAAATAGAAATTATTATTTGGAATATAAATTATATATTAAAGTACAATACATATAAAAACTTGTTTCCATTAATATTAACCCTTATTTTACATTTGTTATAATTCCCAATTATTTTACACCTGATGATTCAAAATTGCTATTCTTTTGACATTTTACATAGAATGCATATATTATCTTCATTGATTGATCTTAAAATCAGTTCCCATCATATATCTCCATTAGCTTAACTTTGAGGTAAAAAATATAAGCTTGTATGCTTATCGTGCATAGCTTTGATTTTGAAATTATTTCTACTTTCAAGAAAGGTTTTCCAAATAGTCTACCTTAAGCAAAGAATAAATGTTGTTACTATTGACCTTTGGCTGCTCTTCACTATTTTCTTCTTTATAATTATTTGTATTTCTTTCAATAACTTCTTGGTTTTGCAATGTGAATAATAAAAGATAGATTAATTGATTTAAAGAACTATCAATAAATTTTGGTAACTTTTATAAAATAAGAATAATGAATGGAATCTTGATCAAAATTGAGTTTTAATCTATGCTTTGTTAAAGATGTTCATAATAATTCTATGAGACAGCTAATATTTGACAACTGAAAACTAGTTCAAACTTCATCAATTCTTACAAATTGCTAAATTTATTAATTACTAAATGAAAAACATGAATAAGTAACTTTGGATTCTTTGTGATATAAAGTGCTAAAGATTTATTGAAGAAAGATCTGAATTATCAAAGAAAATGATTGCACTTAATTTCAATAGAAGCCTTATAAGAGTTGACAAATATCTGCATTACCCTGCCATTCATGTATTGTCTTTCTTTTTATATTTAGTATAAAGTGTGTTATTTTTCATTTTAATCACATTATAGTGTATACCATTCAATGATAAACTTTTAATCAATAATTTTTATTTAGGTTGGTTTACTCCCCCTAAAGAAGATGGTTGAAAGAGAATAAAGCAGCTATTATTGTTTAGGACTTTTTGT
>JAPDSC010009164.1:918972-930587 GCA_026290005.1 Latrodectus geometricus | reverse complement strand
ATATATATATATATATATATATATATATATATATATATATATATATATATATTCCTGTCCACTGAGATTTAATTTGATGCTTCAGATAAAATTATTACAGTTCTAACGCATTTAATAATGTGAATTACGCACACACACATTTTGATCTATATATAATTACTTCTATTCTTCTTAAACACTAATTTTCATTGCTAAAGTACTGTGTAAATATATTTCAATATTGAGAGAGAGAGAGAATGCTTTTACTTGGTGGTTTATATTAGGTTGGGGAAAAAGAAATCCATTATTTTTACGTGAACTTTTTGTAACTTCTTTCAGATTCGCTTTGTTAAAAGGTTTAAAACAGTTTTCATGTAGATTTTTAGGTCTTGTGCGAAGCTACGACTGCTGACATGCTGTCAAGTTTAATAATTTTTGATATTTTATAGACATTCTCGACGATGTTGTATCCATGCGAGGTGCATCTTTAGCATCCAAATACCCAAACAGAATTGACGAAACCAAAATTGTGCGTAACTGGTTGTTACAGTCATATATAGGACGATAAATACCTTTCACAATTTTAGCCACCTGGTTAACATTTTCGCCATTATAAAGGAAAAACTAAAATGTATCGAATTTTCTGTTTGTTGTCTTCTATTTTTAAAACCTTGTACTCATAACTGAATGAATCAAATAAAAAACCGCAAGAGAATATTTTAGTGTCAAATGTCACCTTTCCAACGAGCATAAATTTGAAATTGTTTGATAGATACCTCACGAGATTGCGATCACTACAGACGTCTACCGAAAAAATAATGGATAACTTTTTCCCCAAACTAATACTTGTAAAAACAGTATTTTTAAAAGAAAAATTATTTCTATTTATATTTTTGTTATCAATCTATAACATCTAAAAATTTAGTATTTAATTAAATAATTAATTTATTAACAATTTTAATATACACAAGTGAAATAAACTGACTTATTTTATAAATTGAAACAGAATTTTTTAAATCAAGTGTTTTAGAAATCATTTATTAAGCAAAATATCTTAATTGGGGCATTTAGATGTGCTATCTGAAATTCTATTTTTGTAATAATTATATCACACATAATTTATAGAGTTTAGCCTATACTTGAGGGAGCCCTTTGATACTCGCCAATTTATTTTATGCTTTTCATTTCGTTTATTAAGTTTGCTTATATTGTCTTCTCTCTCTTCATTGTAATTTCATTATGTTTTGGCCGCCATACCTGTTTGCAGATGTTCAGCACAAACAGGAATGGCGCCAACCAAAAATCGCCAAACCCTCAAATATACTTTTATAGATTCTCATATAATTAATGCGAAACTTTGTTTTCATTAAGTATGCTTTAGCATGTGATTGCCTCACAACAATATTTATCGATAAAGAATAATTTTATCAAGTAGTCATGCCATTGACTAAGTAGATTCTACTGTCATTGTCAATATTTAAACATTCTTTCCTTGGAATTTTTTAATGTTATCAGTAAATCATCCTCTTGGCGGCAATAAAATGCTTACCAAAATATATTCCCTTTTCCCTCCCGTCGCCGCCCAACCTGTTTAGTGGTTAACGTAACTGGCTACGGATGGGGAGGACCTGGGTTCGAATCCCAGATCGGACATGGATGTACTTTCTCTTCCTATGTGTTTCTTGTCCTTCCTCTGATGATGGATGAATGTGGTCCGCCCTATAAACGGGTTTGTGGTGGTGTGACGTGGGTAATGCTACTCACCTCCGTGACTTGGTTCACAGGTGTCCATCGGGTAACAATAAATGAGTAGCAGTTTCCGGCAAATGGGTTAATGTACAGGATTTGTTGTGGCTAAAAAGGGGTTAATCCCCCAAGTGCCCGCCATTGGAAAAAATATATATATATATATTCCATTTTTTAATAACATTCAGATTTTTCTTCTTCGAATTAGTATAAAATGAGGCATTATTATGTAATTTATTTAAGATTACCTTACATTACTAATGTAGTTGAACTACTCAGCAAAACAAAACTTTCATGAAATTTAAGAACTACCAAGTAAGAATATATATTTAGTTTAATGAAGAGAAGCATCCGAAATGCTATCATTGATAATATTAATTCCTTCGAGATTTGGAAAAGTGTTTAGATTTGTAAGTTTATTTGAACATATCTGAAAATCGTATGTTATTATGTCAAAATATTACGTTTTTTATTTATTAAATTACTTGAAAATTTGAGTAATAAGTAATTAAAAGTGTTGGATACTAAGTAGATTTGACAATCAAATACAAAATTAGACCGAGTTAAATTTATATGTATAAATTATTTCCTACTAATCAAATCAAACAATGTTAGAAAACTTTATAAGTATACTTTCTAATTTATTTAACTCATACAGATATATACATTAGTACATAACTCAAAGCTCCAGCATTTTGGAACCTTTTTTTTGAAGTACATGTTCAACCAAAAAGTTTTGTTAATTTTTGAAATAATACTTAATTGCTTTTTTATTGTTAGAATGTTTATTCTTTCGAGAATGTCTCTCTTGCATTATTTTTTCGCTTAGCAGGAGCTATATCTAAAAAAAGGTAGAATATTCTCTATGAGAATGGAAAGAAAGAGTCAATATCACATTGTAGAATACAAGGATATACTGCACAATTAAGTCATATACATCCGCTTCCAATTAAGATGTATTTTTTCTAACTACTCTAATGTTTCTCTCTTTAAGCAATGAAATAGATTTGAAGCAAGATAAACAAAAGGATTGCAAATTCTTTTTGTCAAGAATTTTAATCATTTAAAAAAGTTCCCATGCTTTAAGAGTAGAATTAGTTCAGCACACAAAATAAAACATGAAGCAGTAATTTTTAAATCGGTAGATTCTTTCGAAAAATATCATAAGGAGAAAAACACTTTTCCCTCTCCTAACAAGCATTAAAAATTTAGAAAAACTAACTTTATACCAAAAAAAAAAAAAAAAAAAAAAAAAAGAATCATTTTAACAGTCTAAAGAAATAAAAGAAAATTATTTGTACTGCAGACTGATAATATAGAAATACAAATTAAGAGTTATATTCAGTTTTCCTTTAGAAACAACTTAGTTGAATGAACCGAGTCGTCAAGGAACTATTAGTAAAAAAAAAAAAAAAAAAAAAAGAACGTTTTAGTGTTTTAAAGGAATTTTAAGCTGATAACAAATATTTTATTGTAAGAAAATTTTGAGTAAAATAAAAATGATCACATTGAAGTTAACAAGAAATTGATCACAAGGTCACTTATTAAAATAAAGTGAATTTAATTGACAATAACAGTATTTCAATAAGAAATCAAATTTTTTTTTTAAAAAATACTAAATCACAATTTGTCCCACAAATTAGTTTTTATATTATTTTTGTTACCTTAGAAGACATGTATGTTAGGACTATAGCAACAATATCCAAATGTTACTCAAAGACATCTTAGAAATATATCCTTTAGTACAAGATGTATGAGTGAAGGAAGATTCAAAAGGAAGCATTGATATTTCAACAAATTGAATACTGACTCACACTAGAATTACAGCTTCAATAGCCATACAAATAAGAACCATACAGAAAAGATTTTGCAAAATCAACATATTTAATAATAGCAAAAATATTTAATATTTAAGTTAAACCTAGTAATCCAATTAAATTCTTCATTTTATTTAAAATAACTATTGATTTCTCAATATTCCAAATATCTTATATGTGGCAGGTTATAAAAATTAGATAATTAAGTAAGAATTAAAAAATATGTATTAAAAATTGTACCTATATTTCTTGGAGAAATAAGACAAGACACACCTATTAACAATAAAACTTTATTTACAGAAGTGTTTACATATTTCAACATAAATTAAACATCACGAATATATTCAACTTGAAATTTTGTTTCACTTTGATGTACAATAAAATTTTCATTAATTTCTGGTGAAAAATCCTGACAGAATATGGCAGAATACAAAAAAAATATTTTTGTATCCTAATAAATACATTTTTCTTAAAGTACCATATTTTCTATATCTACATGAAATTGAACACTGATACTTCATATATTTTGTAGTAAAAGAAAAAAATCTATAAGTTAAAAATAAACCAATTATGTTTATTTAAAGAAAGATAATTTCAAAATAATAAAATTATTAAAATGTATTTTTCAAGAAATTTTTAATTTGTACATATAAAAATTATTTACTATATTCTTAGCATAATCCTAATATATTTTAAATCACAATAAGATTACAAAAATATGGCTAAAAGTTATTTAACTAAAAAAAGTACATTTTCATAAGCAAAGGTCTAGATGAAAATCTTATCTTAGTAATTCTTTCCCACTTTCAATTAAATAACATTTTTCTAGTAATTTCTATACAAAACTTTATTATTTTTCCCACTTGTATGAATTTTGATACATAAATAAAATAATAAATTACAATAACTGTTCTTTTTATTTAATAATGATTCAACTTCATATCAACGTATGTCTACTAACCAATTTTGAAATAATTCTCATTTTTAGCCAAATAAATGAGATAAAATGAGTTAGCTAAAATAAATGAAACCAGCAATTTAAGATAAGATGATCAAACTATTATAAGCAGTCACATATGAGATGGAATTCAAACAAATGAATTGAAAATCTGAAGATTGTTCATTCAGTTATTTGAAATATGTATAGCTACAGAAATGACACTTCATCTTGTCAACAATTAATATCCAACTAATCAAAAGAGACATTTATTTATTATTCATTTCTTACATAAACGAGGCTTTGTTTTTGATTTGAGATAGATTTAGAAAATATGGTACATATAATTTATAGCATAAAACAGTCATATGATTGCTAATTTTTATCTAGTGATTTCAAAATGATTTTTCCAGAAAAACATTTTTAATTATGTAACAATAACATTCAATTTTAACGAAATTTCAATAATAATAAAAGTTAAACATTCAGTTTGAGATTAATAAATATTAGACAAAATGTTACAACGTAAAAGAGGATAAATAAACTGACAACACACAACATTTGTAAAGTAGGACTCCACATGACTACTAATTTGACTATATAATTATATGCTTATATTTCAGTTACATTTGAAATATAAATCAGCAAAACAAAAACTAACCCCTAACAGGGTGGGAAAAAAAAATAACACAGATGATCATACAAAACTGGCAGTGTATTTGGTCTTTTAGTGTAAAAAACGGCCATAAAACAATATAAGTGTATAAGGCAGAAATCTGTAAATGAACACTTTAAAACTGCTGTTGATACACCACATCAAAGTAGCATTAGCTATCTCGAAGAAAGGGCAGCCAAGAGCCTTTGTTTATTTATCAAAAACTAGGCAGTGTTGACGCATTAGCTCCCTTTAATAAGCCTCAGATATTTAAAACTAATTATCTCATCAATATAGCAATATGTATAAAAAGTGAAGTTCTTAAAAACTGAACAAATACTGGAACGTATTTTTAATTGTATGAATGAGGATTTAATTTTAAAAATGTGAAACATTACAATTTCTTACCCTTGATCATATGTAATAGTGAGATGTGCTGCAGAGAAAGCATTTAGCTATAAATTAGCAGATGCATATTTATATTGATGAGTAATATATGTAAAAAAATTTGCTCTTATGTTCACATTTTTCAAAAATTAATGTGGAATACTAAATATTTAGAATTTCTAAATAAACCCGTATTACTTTCAAGTGATTAATAAAAATGAAATGATCAAATTTTATAAAAAATGATATGAATCAAATATATTTTCCAATTCATTTTAAATAAGAAATTTATGCACCTTTATTTTGTCAAAAGTTAGTATTATATAAACAGTAATGAGAAATAACGAAAAAATCCTTTTCCTCTGTCTGAGAAATTCAGTAGATTAATTTCTTTGATCTTTTAAAGAGGTATAGAAATAACAAATGTAAAAAATAAGTTAGGAAAGAAATTATGAGACTCTAAATAGTAATATTTCCATCTTCTCACATAAATTTTTTAATTGAAGTCTGATAATTGGTTGAAAAATGTAAAGTAATTTTAATAAATGTGATTTATAATACTATATGTTTTGTTAATATTTATTCCAGTAATTTCTTTGAGTTCAATAGTTGTTACAAGAATGATAACAAAACATTTATAACTTAATTCCACACTTTCCTAAAATTTAAAAATAAAAAAAAAAAAAAAGAAAGAAAGAAAGAAATGAATACCATGTTAATAGTTTGACATAAAAATATTCACATCCATTAAACATTAAAGTTTATATGACATAAATAATTAAGCAGCCTCTTTTTCCTCTTCATTTCAATACAAGGAGAAAAATGGTAATAGTAAAGTCAATGAAAATATACATAGATTTACTATAAACAACTACACAAATAACATGTCTAGGTTTATGAATGCTTACATTTCAAGCAGACTAATTAACATGAAAGCGAAATTTAATTTATAAAAACTAAATTTTCAATAATTGTTACAAGTAACTAATTTAAATTAAAATATAGGAAAAATTCAATTGCTAACAAATTAATCATGAACTCATTATTCATCAAGATATTAATAACAAGAAAATGGATTGGTTTTGCAGACTTTATTAATCCTTTCAGATGCCAACATTTTTTTTAATCACAGAAATGAAAAATAACTAGAATTTCCCAAAAATTGGAAATGGCTATAAACTTTCAAACAAATGTTAAGTTTTACAAAAAAGGATTTCTTGCAATAATTTCAATATGAACAAAGAGATACAAAAATAAATTAGTCGCAAACTTTTAAAATACATCAGAAATGAAATCAAATCAATTATATCACAAATTACAGATTAATTTGATAGTAAGAATTGGATGGTAAAAGCTCTTTTGTTACAGATTGTTTTGTGTAAAAAACGTTTGTAGGAAGTTTTTATGCATATTAACAAATAATTTTCTGTTAACTTTTTACAATAGTATCTATTTATCAAGATATTAAAGCTTAATTGTTTGATTTATTACTCAGTAAATACTTTTTTGTACATGAAGATAAGTCAACAGAAAACTGGTTTAAAGTGGATTTTGAACCACTACAAACATTTACATAGAAGTTTAATGATAGTTATGAAATATTTCATTTTAATTTGCACTTTTTAATAAATAAGGTAAGAAAATCTTAAGTTTCTTTTTAAAAATTTTAATTACAAAAAATTCTATAGATTAATTTTTTTGTTACAATAGTTTTTGAATATTAAAGTAAATTATTCAAAGTTTTACATAACAAAACCCTCTTACATTTGGATAATACTAATAGAGAAGTGAAAACAAAAACAAAATAATCTTTTAGCGAAAATTGTCAAAATATATTTGAATAAAATATACTAGTTATTTTTATATATTTATTGCAAAACACAATTTTCTTTAACTGAAAATAATCTTTAAAAAGAATGGAATAACAATTTATTGTTAACAATAAGTTGTTAACATTTTTTCACAGGTATCACGTTATACAATATTTCTCACAATATTAACCATTTTTAATTTTTAGAAACTAATAATTAAAAAAAGAAAATTTTCTGAAATCGTATAAGCTACAAATTAATTTGTTTTAGAAAAAAAAAATGATAATATATACATATATATGTGTGTGTGTATGGGTTTTATTTTAAAAAAAATCTTACTTCCATTATATTTTCAAACTAAATTAATTTTAGGAGTTTGGAATTCTTAGAAAAAAGAAAAAGAAATTAAATACAATATTTGTGAACAAGCAAATAATATTATGAATATAATTATTATATATTTTTTTAAAGCTTTTAAACTTTTAAATGAATCTCTTCCAGAAACAAGGTACAGAACTTAATTTTTAAGAATGGATTAATATTGAAAGAAAAAATTTATTTCAAATTATAAATTACAAAATAAAAACATTGTACATCAAGAATTCGTACATCCAAACAAATGAATTAAATTAAAAATATACATAAATATAATTGAAATTTTGTTATGCATATTGGAGAGATCAGAAATGGTATATTTTATATGCTTGAAAATACAAAATGTTAATATGAAAATCAATGCTATAATACAAACATTAATGAAACAAAAAATAAAAAATCTTAAGTCATTCATTTTAAAAACACAATAGCATATCTATGCTAAATTTACACCCATTTTTTGATACTATGTAAAGTCACATTAGCAGCAGATAAATATCATTAAAAGACAAGGATTTACTAAGTTCAAGAGAAACCAGTAAGTGGTGAATATTTTCTATAAGTCAAGGCATTATAAAGTTATTTACATATACACATATTTTATATCTAAATATTATTCTTTTCCAAGTCAATGATAACAAATTTCAACAAGCAGCAAAACAAACTGAAACAATGGTTTAAAATCAATCACCCCTATCATAAACATTGGGGAAAATTAAAAAAAATCTACAGTCAAAGTGGATTAATTATTGTTTCATAATTAAGTTCTATGTCTTTCATAACTCTTAACATGAAAATTATTACAAAATAATACAGTAAGAAAGTTAAGAAAAATAATGAGATTATCATCTTATATTGCAATGATAAAATTTTTTTAAAGAAATTTATTTATTATCATATATCTAAAATCATGAATTAATTTTAAAATATATAATAAGAAAAATAATATTTATTTAAGATTATCCCCACCCTGGATGCCAAAACCAAGAACTAAATGATGCTAATTATATAACAGACAGGGGTGATCTAGATTATTAAAACCTTGTACAATAACATGCTTTTACCTCTGCAGAACAGTCAGCATATGTGCTTAATTAAGCTAGCAACAAAATTCTATACATTAACATTTGCCTTTCAATAATATACTCGTAGTCACCTATCTTCTTCCATGCTGTTATTAACATTCTGCAATGCATTTTCAAAATTTTGATGGAATATGATGTTATTACAAACAGGATGATCTGATGCATGAGGAGAATTAGTTTCAGGATTACTGAATGGTGGTGATATTGTTTGATAGACAGCAGTTGAAGGTTCTTCCTCCTTTTAAGAAAAATATCAATATAATAATTTCACCTGATGACTTTGTTATTAAATATGTATTGCAATTAAAATAATGAACATTATCAAGACAGTACATATTAATAAACTCAACAAGGAAAAATATAAAATTTTGTTTATTAAATTGATTATATTTTATTTTAATAAACTATTAAAAAATAATGGTTTTCAAATGCTGTTATTCATGACATCATTAAAATTTTTAATTCTTCATTTATGTTAATTACATTGAAGAGCATTTGATTTACAATATGGATTAGATTTCAACTAATGGACAGAAAAATTACTCAACACAAAAACAATTTTAGAATGTACTAAAATGAAATTATATGCTACAAAACTTTTGCTTTAACATTTGATTTGTTTTTGGCTTTTATTTGAGAGGGGGGGGGGGAACACACAATGATAATAATACATATTAAAATAAACTGAATCTCATAATTGATGTCATAGGATATTTTTAAAGATATCCCATAATTACAAGTATAAGAAATACAATACAATCATTCGCACATTGTAAATACACACACACAATAAAGGCCTCTCATATTTATAGATATAATGATTCTTCCCACTCGAACCTCAAAAAAGGACAAGAATATAAGGGACATTTCGAATATTAATTTCATTTTATTAGTGCATGTTTAATGCTATAGATGGTTAGATAATGAAGAGAAAGATTTAAAATTGTTAAGAATGAACAAATGGAAAATAGGTCATAGGAGGAAGCTTGGAGAGGAGGACCTATAACAGGCTGTAGCATTTATGAAGATAATTATAAAAGTGTTAAAGAAGCATTTGATAAACTTTATAAAATTAAATTTTCTTAAGACAAAACTACACCAAAGGCTTAAAATATTAGAGCCACTTTTTTGTTCAATTAATATTATGAAAATCCTTGTGTTTTTTAGAATGTTAACTCAACTCTAAGCTAAAATATATAATTTTGTTTTAAGTAGTAGAATATTACTAGGGATGGCCATCTGAAAATTGCAGATTTTTTGAAGATTTTGAATTTTGACATTTTTTAAATCAATTTTTGAGGATGTGTTTACTTTTTGTTATTTGACTAAGAAACCTTTTGAGGATTTTTATATTAACTGGACTTTTTTTTAAATTTCTAAACTATTAAACATGCACTAAGAAATGAAATTAATATGCATTCTTTATCTTATGCTGGGTGTTTATATTTATTATATTATTAACATTTAATAATTTCTCAGTTCGTAACTGATCTCAATATTTTAAAATAATTCAGTTAGGCAGAACTATTTTTAATGGAGCATTTTAAAGTTGTTTTTTGGGTTGCAAGCAGATTAGAAGGCTTTGTAGTTAAGCTAATTAAATAAACAGTTAGATTGAAACTAAATGTCAACTTATACCAGAAGGTAAAGGGGGAAATTAGCTGAAAAAAATTTTGGTTAAACCAACGAGAAAAGACCAAAAGATGATTTAGTGAGGTACCATTTTTTTGAGATACTGAACATTTACAGCTCTTAATTTCTGCACCTAAGAAAGCATTTTATTATTACTTTTAACTCATTATGTGGCACTTGTTGGGAAGCCAAAATAGATTCGGTTAAAGTGATATATACAGTTCAATAATAAATTGTTTAAAGAAAATGTAATTGCTCTTGATTTTACTGTAAATTAGTCTAAAATTAAAACTGAAATTCAAAATTTAATATACCTAAATGTATGGTAAATTTTGAATTTCAGTTTTAATTTTAATCTTAATTTCATCTAACAAATGAAGCAAAAGAGCTAGTTTTTTCTAATCAGAAAATAAAGTCAGTTAAAAGGAATTCACGGTAGAAGAATTTAGATATTTTTAACATTCTAATTTATATCACTATAGTACAAATAGAGTACAATTATTATTTTTCATTTCAAAATTATTATTAATACAACAACTTTAGAAAAATGCTTTAAAATTTAATAAAAAAAAATGTTAGAAAACCTAATTTAGGTAATTTATTGTAACAGAATTTGATTTTGAATGAAAGATGTATTACCAGTTGGGATTTTCTTTTTTTTTTAAACCAACAGAGTATTTAATTGTATTTTTACAGCCAACATCACATATAAGCTACATAATAATTATAAATTCTGACACCTGATCTAGCAAAGCTAGCTTATGAAAAAGCTTGATTCAATTCATTAGTTTCTGGTTGGCACCCTTTCAAATTAGGAAAATAAAAAGTGACATTTTGGCATATACTTTTTTTTTTTATTGAAAAGATAAAAATATTGTTTAAGCTTTAAAAAATGTGTATGGGGAAGATGTACTGACAAAACACCAATGCCAAATCTGGTTTGCAAAGCACTGAACTGCCAATTCTGATACTGAAGATTCACTACATTCTAAAAGCCCAAAGTTGATGAAAACACAATAAAGGCATTAATTGAATGAAGCTGGCGAATAATTTGTGAAATCGCTTTGAAATTATATTTATCAAATTTGATTGCTCTTGATTATTTGAAATGCCAAGTGTAATTCTAAAGGTTGACATAATTGCTTCACATGTTCTTAAAAAAAAAAAAAAAAAAAAAAAAAAAAAAAAAAA
>JAPDSC010009164.1:881980-918872 GCA_026290005.1 Latrodectus geometricus | reverse complement strand
AAATGGAAACGAGAGATGGGTCGTCTACAACAATGTTGCAGTCATAAAAGCTTGTACTAAATGAGTCAAAAATTTATATTTTGGAGTGACCTCTTAAATTATTTTCCAGATAGGAGCCTTTCAATTTATATTAATTCAGGCTATTTTACTTGCATTGCATAATTTTATCACACTTTTATTTATTGCTTACTTTCTGATTTTTTTCAAATTTCTTTGATATTCACTAGATTTTCTAACTCTTTTGTTCTGCTCAATGATTTCCTTTATTTTTACTATGCATGTTTCCTTAGAATCAAAGTAAAAAATGTAACTCTTGATTATTATTTTAAAATGTAAAAACTAATATATCGGACAATCCCTTAACTGTTCTACCATAGAGAATTTTTTCTGTTTATACAGAATAAATTAACAGCAAAATTTCTAGAATATTTTATCCATATATTTTAACTTATTAGGAAATATCTTTAGATTATTATTAATATATAAAAATTTACAATTTAGTGAAAGTTAGATATGAAAGTTAATAAGAGATCATATGACATTATAATCAAATCACTATAAGAGATGATACAGAATACAAAAAAATGATGTAGCATTTTAATTTAATTTTCAATTTATTAACAATTAAAATAACAACACAATTTTAATAATCATACAATAATTAAGTTATTAATATAATATTCACCCTAACCTGCTGTAACATTGTCATGCTGACAGGTACATCACTTGTACCATTTTGGCAGGCTAAAGAATTGTATGAACTAGCATCGGTCATGAGTAATGGATTAGAGATAGTGGCTGATGGTCCATATAAGTGGCCAGGCTGTGATGTGGCACTAGTCACAATGGGTACATGGCTGAGTGGACTAGAATCGTGATTATAAGCAGACAACTAAAAATAAAAAATATTCAGATTTTACTTTAAGATAAATATAAGATGTGGATAATCATAAAGTAGATTAAAATTATTCGAAATCTTTAGTATTTTTACTATGATAGATAATATTGCCATTCAAACTATTCACAACAGAAGAGTTTATAAATTTATGCTCAAAAACTCATTTATAGAAGTTTTTAATCAAATGGGAATCTATATAATCAATGAAAAGAAAAACTACCATTTATTCAACAAAAAAGAATTTTATCATAATTGTTAACTTGTAGTCATCATGCAGACACTGTGATCCTAAAATAGAATAATTTATGTGTTGTGTACTCAATTCATTATACACCATGGATAAATAGAAAAAATATGCATATTAACAATAAAAATCTCAATTAGATTTAAGAATATTCAATACCAGATAAAAATCAAAATAAAATTTGTGGAAATTTCAAGATATTAAAATAAAACACAAAGTCATTTATACAACTAAAGCCTCTTAATACCCTTGTAACTCTGAAACAGCTAATGACACATATTTTATATGATTTATAAAAGAATATATATTTCATAAAAATATAGTGTCTTAAATATGGCAAAGCAGTTATGCACTACAGAATAAAACCAATTAGTGTGGTACCTGACGAAAAACTGTAGCTAGCAATTCTATGTTGAAAATAGAAATGACAGAGAAAAAAGTGGTTTACTAAACCATAAAGCATCACATTAATATCTTCATTCACATTCTTTGCATTAATAAGGTATGAAGAAATGAAAATAAAATAAAAATGTAAGGTATGAAAAGACATGTCATAGATATTAATGGAAAGAATGCAACAGTTATAACACCCACTTGTTTTTTTAAAGATTTTCTACATCGCTATAAGGAAAACAATTTGAGGAGGGGGGGGAGAGAACTATTGATAACAAAATATTTTTATTCAAGACATTCAAACTTCTCACTGCTTGCTAGAATATCATGTTGCACATGCTGCAGTGCAGAGGATGACACTTTGGCATCCTCTACACTGCAGCATGTGCACTGGACTTATCCTCACTGGAGTAAGTCCAGTGGAGCTAGAATATAAAGGCCAATGTTCAACATTATCATACAGAATTATTTTGTATCTGAATTCCTTGACAAGATACAATTTCACTGAAAATGTCTGGAGAGCAAACGTACCATTCATTTTGAAACCATAAATTTCTAAGCTAAAGAAATGGCAGATTCTCTAATAATTAAGTATAACTTCTGAAACTATAAATATATACTCGTTAATATGCTATCACAAATTATAGGTCTAGTCTATTTGTTATTGTTTAGTGCACACCAAACTTAAATAACAAATGACATTTAATATCCAACATTGATAAAACCTCAAGGATTTGTTAGCATCATTTAGTAATAGGTGCTTTACCCATTTTACATGTCATTCCATAAAAAGCAAGTCTTACCTATCCACAATATAGTTGCCAATAATGCTAGCTTATTCATGAAGTTGCACTATGTATAACATTACTCAGCATCTCCATCCAGTAAAGTTTGTTAAGGTGATTGTTGGTTTTAAGAATAAGCACTTAATTCATAAGGATTTTCAAACCAGACTTTCAGAGGCAATTGTTGATTGATCTATCTTGTGCTGCTTAATTGTTCTGCATCAAGCTCGACTAGTCAATTAACTTATCCTTTAAATGTTTTACATAATTTGAAGAGAAGGATGAAGGACTATAGGGAAATGTTACTGGTACAATCTTCCTGCTGGTTGTGCATTCGCTCACATTCCCATACAATACAATCATCACCCAATAATCAGCTTAAAAAATTTCAAGATTACAAGCATAATCCTATTATAACCTGAAGATGTCTTTTTCTTAGTTGTCTCAAGTGAATCAGCATTACAATTAAGTGAACAATTGCATACTGCAAGATATTTGAACGCTGAGCATGAATTAAGTTGATGCAACTTTTAGGGCACAGTACTTCACTGAGAATCACAATCAATACTGTTGAGTCACATTGGGTGTCAAGTCTAGCCTGAAAAAAATCACTTCTCCTGTTAAAGTTGTGATGTCACAGTATAAAATCCTGTAAAACAAATGTTTTCACTATTCTGTTATTTGTATTAATGTTCACAAGATGTCTTCATACTAAATCAACCATACATAACAACTCTGTATATTTTTTCAGAGACCAGAAAATGCTAACTAACTCTGCAGTTTCTCATCAAGGCACTGGTTGCAGTGGTTTTTATTCAGTAGCGCATAATGTAAGTAGCAGTAAACTAGTCAAACTTTACTATAACTAGATACCACTTTTATGAATATAAAACACTCATTCTGAAATTAAAAGGAGGGCAAGGGACTTTAGTGAACAAACTGTTATACAAACTATAAAATTAGATAGCCAGTAAATAGAAATTTTTTTAAAGTAACATACAATTAAGCTATTCAATACATATTCTCTTTTAGATAATTGAAAAGGAAATTTTTAGCTGTCACCCTAAATGCTTTTATAAAATAATATTAACAATTGATAAAATTTTAAATGGATTGTTGTAAAGAATTTGTAGATAAGCAGAACAAAAATCAGGATCTTTTTTCCATCTCATTATTCAAAGAGCAAAAATGATTTTATAACAATGAAATCAAAATAATCATATACAACAACTAGTAATGTAATTAAAAACTGAATTTCAAAAATAAACAGACCACATTTTTAAAATGTCCAAAAATATGAGCAAAGTCAAAAATTTAGAAAAGTCGACTAGTAGAAAAAAAAAAACCAACAGGTGAACTATTAAAAATTAAAAGCACTATTACATGAGTAAACTTAACAAGTTGACATTTGAAAAATATCAGCAGATGAAATATTTTACTTAAAAATGGAAAGAATTATCACTTTCTTAAACTCAGCCTCTCTATCTATATCTTGATATTCATAATGAATATGACTCTAACTTACCACTTTGGCAGATACTTTTACTGTGATTATAAACATAAGTTTTGTGTATCATGAGAAAACTTTTAGAAAACAGAATAATTGTAAAAGAAATATATTTTACTACAATTTTAAATTAAATTAATAAACATTTTAATATAACAGATTACAAAAGAATTAATAGATCTGCTTATATTGAATTTTTTTTCTTTAACATTTAGTTCATTGGGAAAAATGAGTGAAAATATTTTCAGTAGAAAAAGTTTAAGCCTATGAGATGGTGCAAATTTGTTAAGTATATGAATGATAGTTAAAATATAAATCACTGGATTTTATGCATTCTGAATGAGGAAAAATTATTTCATTTAACATAAATAAGCATGTTTTCATAAAAAGTTCAAATTTAAATCTATTTCAGAAAAATAATAACAAAAGCACATGTTACAATTTACATAAATAAAATGTCAACAATCACTTTTAAGAAACAAGATGATTTGTGAGAAATTCAATGCTACAAATCAGGCATTTATTTCAAAGCAATTTTTGAAATAAACATAATAGAATTCACAATTATTTTTGGGAACTGAAAAAATGCAACAAGATATTTGGAGAAATCAAATGCAGGAGTTTGTCAATTTATCATTAAAGAATTAAGGATAGGTAAGAAAAATTGTATATGAAAAACATGTAAAGCAATACTTGTTTTATACGTTGTATGTATTTACTATTAAACTTGATTTTTAATAAAAAAAAAAAAAGTAATAACAACTCAAAAAGCATTAACAGAAATGTAATTTTTTGTAAACAATTCATTTTAGTATTTTAAAACAAGTGACAAAAAAATTTCTAAATAAATTACCTTTTAAAGAAATCTAAACATACATAGTACAGGTAACTTCAAAAAGAAACTTACATGTGGGAAAACATCAGACTTTGGAATAGGACTGCATGGTATGGGACTTGGAGTAAGAGGTAAGCTACTGGATCCTACAGTAGCTACAGGACTATGACCAGGAATTGGACTTTTATGACAATTATAATCCTAAAGAATTCCAAAGATTAATTGAAGAATAAAGCTTAAATTAAAGATAGACGAGAGTTTTAATAAATTCATATTAAAAGCTGCAAGTTTTATAAAATTAATTTACTTAAGCATTTTTAGTTTACATAAAATTACATGAATATGAAAGAATTATTAAAAAAAAAAACTTTCTTTGAGGTCACTACAAACATTTTGTTCATATTTGTTTAGCATATGTTTTCACACAAAGGCAGTTTTAAAATTTCCCTTTATTTTTATAACTAGTAAAAATGTTTTATATTTACAGTAATTCCCAAAGGAAACAATGTAGAGTAACATTGTTAATTAAGGTGGTGCATATGTGCATTTTATTATAAGATAATATTACCAATAAGTTCCAAATTCAAAAGTAAAAAAATATCATTCCTAGATAGACATTGCATAGTAAGAAGATTAAAGAAATGATCTACAAAATTTTGATGCTATTTCAGATCAGGATTTCATTATAATGCATCTAAGCAAGAATAGAAATAAAATGGAATAAGTAAATAATAAAATTAAAAATAATAATAATTAAAAAATAACTGAAAATTGAAGGTATATAGTTTAATAAGACAATTATTTAAGAGTCTGAAATAGATGTTATAAAACAAAGATGAAAATATCTTCAGAATTTTAAGCACAAACTCATAAGAATATATAAATCTATTAAAAAAAATAGATGAAGATACAATCATGAGTAAGAAAAATTAATTAAAAGAAATGGTACAAAATGATTTATTAAATAAATTAAATATAATGGACAGGAAATGGGGAAAGAATGAATGAAAAAGATATACAAGAAAAATTATGGAAGGAAAATTATATACTCATAAGAAAAGAGCAAAACTAAGATGCTTCAAGGATGGGGAAGACCAGGAAGAATGAAAAATAAAGAAATCTATTGAAGAAAAAGTCAAAAGCCACAACAGGTTGTAAAGATTGAAAAGACTTTTTTCTTATATATATATATCTTAATAAATGTAATTATACTAGTAGTATTTGGGAAATGATTCAATAAAATTTTTCCTATTTTGAAATCATGCAAATTGTCAAAAAATATTTCCTTCATCATAAATTTAATTAATTACTTAAATTTAATTTGTAGATTCTCGAATGCAATATATTAGCTGAACATTTTAAAATTTTTACTATATGGAAAGGTTTTGCAAGGAACAATAAAATACAGCTGCTATTTGAGGGATGTTTATTTCAAACTTTTCATATAAAACTAATCTTACTGTACAAAATTAGTTTACATGTTTTTAGTTATTTCAAAGATAAATAAGAAAAGCTGAAAATTTTATAAACATATTCAGGTAACGGAAAAAAATTCCAAGTTAATAAAGATTCTTCATAAATATGTTATTAATTAGATTTATTTTTATTAATAACATTTTTATGGAAAAACCTTTATTGATGTGTTTGTTGGAAGCACCTTATTATATCCCTCAGACATTTCTAACAAACTCTTACTAAACTGCTATGTGCATGTGCCCATAGCTAAAATTCCATTACTTAAACATTTCACAATAAGCAAGTTTTTATAAATTATAGTTAAATAGATTTTTTAAAAATTCTCTATGGTTATTTTTCACTAATTTCAAATTCTTCCACATTCTATGTTTTTGTTAGTCTAAGGTATCACTAACAAAAATAACACAAAATTAGAAATTTTGCTACATTTGTAAGTATTATCTATTTTAATTTAATTGATATAAACGGCAGAGAGAGTTAATTTTCTCAATCTCAATTTTAATTGTGAGAAATACTCAATTGTAATGAAGACAACTCTGATCTGCTTATTCATTCATTACAACATCTTCAGGTTTATCTTTTTTAAATAGCAGCAAAAATGGAAAAATTTGAATGAAATATATCAAACTAGAAAATGAAGTAAAAGATCTTGTATTCTGAAGGAAACTTGTTTAAAATATAATCATAGTCATGAAATGTTTCTGAAATTCAGGATGAGGATAAACTCCTCTTCTTTATTAAATAAAGCTATAGCAATATCATGTGGATTGCTTTCTATAATTAGATTTCTATTTGGTTACTAAAAGAATAATAATAATTTATTTCAACCAAGGATCTACTTCTAATCATAGATGCTTAAATAAATTTAAAAGTTCTTCCAGCATGTTATACACAATATACAATAAGTTTATGTATAAATAATAATACATATTTTTTAACTAAGCATTAAACAAAAACATTTAGTTGAGCCAAAGTATTTAAAAGCATGTTTAATACAATACCTGTGTACTATGAACCAAACCATTATCAAATGGCATATAACCAGAATATCCTGTAGCAGCAGATGGATGAACATTATTTGGAGATACAGGCTTGGCATGCATGAGATTAAGAGCAGAATATGGCAGATTAGAGTTTGCAGAATTTTCTGACCCAGGAAGTACTTTAAGCCTGGCATTAATTGCCAGCAAGGAGTCTCTACGGCTAACTAATTCTGATACTTGCTTTTCCATTTTTTGATTTTCATTACGCAATTCATGAAGGCATGATATCATGGACGCAACTGTAAAGAAAAATATTATTCTCTAAATATTTATATTTGCATATTGGGAATAAGCTTATTAATATATGGTACATTGCATTTAGCAAAAAATCACATTGAAAGAATAAGGGTTTTGAGTAAAAGTCACATTTTTATCAGAATTTATTACATAAAGCAAATGTGTTTACATACAGAATTATTAATGGAACAAACCAGTAAAATATATTAATAAGAGGTAAAATTTCCCCCTTTAGTCAAAACATGGTGATTTCTAGCTAAATATATGTTTATAGCATTAAATTAAATAGTGTTAACTTGTATTATATTTTATATCTTTTGATAATAAATGAAAGGTATTTGCAAAAGTATTATTCCTCTTCAAAAGCATGTTTTGTTTTTTTAAAATATAGTACTGAACCAAATATATTTTTAAAATTTCTATAGACAATAATAAAAAGCATATCATTAATTAATTACATTTAGTGGCCACAAATCAGTTATCAAATAGTTACTGACATCTGAAGAATCTTCTAGTAAATATGAAATAATAGAACTCTCAAAAGTACTGTAAAAATTAATAGATTATATATAATTAGAGTGAGGTCATGTACAAAACTAATTGCAATCTGTTTCTAGGTGCAGTGAAATAATTAATATTCAACTTTTATTGTTGCAAAATAAAATAACTCAAATAGTACAAAGTAATATCTTATACCAAAATATTCAATATCAAAATAATTTTATATTAATAATATAAAATTAATATTCTTATATCAAAATATTATTCAACAATATTTTGATTCTTATATCAAAATAATTTCTAATATTTATTATTTTAAAAAATATATTTAGAATAATAACAATGAAATATCTATAATGCTTATAAATATAAAAGAATGAATGAAAATAAATTATGTAAAAATTAAAACTACAAAAATCATACTGGTAATACATGAGTTAAAATATAATACTTACTATCAAAATGTTGAGCCTGTCCAAGTAAAAAATTAGAGGTCTGTACCCATTGCTTTTCTAAAAGTTCTTCTAACGTTGAAGGTGGCTTTTGACTAAAATACACAAATATCCATTCAATAATAGTATATAAAACAAAACTAAAAAATATATTAGTTTGAATATTGCTTACACTGTTATATATATTTTTTATTTTAAATCAGAAAGCTAACATTTTAATATCTTTGAAAATTGCTTCAAATAAATTTTCATACATAATAAATACTTTCATACATAAATAAGTTTCAATTAAAATCTGTCAGTGAAAATATATGATTAACATATGAAAAACTGAAGCATCAAAGATTCACAGCTCCTTTATAGAAAATTTTCATTGATACATAGTTCTAATTTTATGTTTGGATTAAGTTTAAGAAATATTTGATAATAAAAGCTTTCACATCGCTTTAATGCTTATTTATTTTATGATGAAATGATGTACACACTTAAATAAATATTCAAAGATAAATTTAAGCAAATTCCCTAATGAGAAGCTGTTAAAATGCTAAAATACAATCAAAATATTTTAAATATTTGCTTATTCTTTTTTGTCAAACATTGAAATTGATTGAAACTTACAAAACAATTCTGTTTACTCAGAAAAATTGAATAATTTTATGAATTCAAGCAAAATCACCATGTTCATATTTTGCACAAGCTATATAAGATTTTTCCCATTCATATTTTATGAAAGATTTTCAATTTTTTAATAATAAAAAACTAGTAAAATATTAAATTATTGATAAGATTTCATTCTAATCAAGGGCTACAGCACTCACATGTTTTCTTGACCGAGGGTTCTGGGATGCGAAGCATAAGTCCATGTTTGGTGGTCAGCCTAATGCGAAACTCAGTGTTTAGAGTTCCCAAGCATGCTTTATACTCAATTTTATTGACCCACTAAAGGCTGAGTGGACTTTGCCCAGCCTGAATATAGAATTTGAGACCAGTAGGTTGGGAGTGCAAAATGGCACTAGGCTTTATTTACAGTTACAGAGAAAATATTTTAATGCAATACTAAATTGATTGTTTTGAGCTCAGCTTTGATAAAACAAATTCAGTTTTACTATAGCACACTACAAGTTAGCTATCTCTGATAAAGAGTTTGAAATCAATTTTTATGTCCACTCCCTTTTTTAAAAGTTAAAAAGTTCTCAGAAAGAAACAAAAATTTTTAAGCTAAAGCAATCACTATCAACAACTTTTCTTTTCATTAAGTTCAAAAATGCAATTTTAACAAATTTAGAACAGCTGTTAAAACAATATTTTTTACATTATTAATCATAATTTTCTGAATGAAAAAGATTATGCTGAAAGTAATAAAATATGAAAATAAAAATTATACAGAAATAATTTAATCAATTAAGTAATTAAAGGATATTGTATTATCATATATTGAAATACAAATGAACAGCATAAATAAATATCAAAGAGCTTATTAATGATCCTGCTACAACAAAATAAGAAAGTTGGAATTTTAATTTTGGAGTCCTATATTAAATATATTTTTTTTATTTCCTCTCAAAAATAATAATAATAATAATGTGAAGAATATATATATACCTTTCTTCCTCTATCAGATTTGAATTCTGCATCTGTTTTGACATTCTATCCATCAGATTCACAGTATCAGGAATAGGTGTAGTATAACTTGCCTGGGGAATTTCATGAAAAGGCTGTTCTTCCACTAAAAATTTGTAAGTTTTCAATAATTTTATCTTATAACTATTATTAAGACATTTAAAACTTAAAACTTCGATGGATAATTTAATACTTCAAAGCTTCGAGAGGTATTAAAATATGGTTATAATAGTACATTATATATATATATATATATATATATATATATATATATAAACTTTTAAATTATGAATTCCTTTTTCTTTTTCTTTAACTTGTGTTGTCACATCACTAACTTTCCCTGCTAAAACTGAGAACACACCAAAATTCTTAAAAATAATAAAATTCTAAATTAAAATCTTTTCCTTTTAAAATTCTCCCAATCATAGTGTACATAGAAATTTTTTTTACCACAGCTACTGCGAAGGCATGTAGCTGTGGTAAAAAAAAATTTCAATGTACACTTCAAAAAGCTTTTGGATGCCTTCCTGGGGAATTGCAGATCAAGCAGCTTTCACATGTTGCCAAAGTTCATCTTCCATGGCAGCTTGAAGATATAATTTGAGTCAGTCATTGAGCAGCCATGAACCACGTTTTCTATCGGCAAAAGATCCAAAGAACAAGCCGGCCAGGAAAGCAATTCAATCTGGTAATTGACAAAGAACCCTTGGACAATGCATGCCACATGTGGTCGAGCGTTATCCTGTTGAGATATGGCTGTGGGCAAGCCTTCAAAGGTGAGGAAGGACAACCGGCTCCAACACCTCGGAGAAGTAGCGCTATCTGTTTAAAGCACCGGCAATGCGTACTAGAGGAGTGTCAGACTGATATCCAATATAGCCTCATACCAAAATTAGAGTGGCGATGCATAACGCAGCTGCTAAGCATCCCCTCTACGGTATCTCCAGATGCAAAGGCATGTTGTTGCAGACAGAAGCGTAACTCGTAAATAAATCCTTCTTTCATTGCACAATTGGTGGCAAAGACATCTGTGGTTCTGCATCAAAGGTAGACAAAGCAATGGACCTTTTGAGGACAGACCCCTCTGCTGTGCTATGGTTCGTGATGCGGCTGAGCGATCTGTCACTGTCATGTGCACAATTTGCCGATTATCATATGAAGTGGTGCATTGAGGTGGATGCCATCGAATACATCAGTTTGTCCTACCCTCGTGCATTCAATAATCACATATTCACATTACAGTTATTTGGTTTCATCCAACATGACTACTGATTTCCCCCAAAAATAATCCACAATCTTGGTAGGCTACTTTCCTTCCTCTTTTGAACTCAGATATTTGATTAAAAATAAATCACTGTTTTCTAGAAAACATAATTGATTTAAAAAATAATAATAAAAAAATAAATAAAAATTAATTGCTGAACTTGAAATTACCAAAATCCCTAAGCCTTATGTAGTGCTTAGAGGTACATCTGCACATAACGCACCACTGATGCACATGATGTGCATCTGCATTGAAATTTTAATCGTTTCCATACTTCACTTCTGCTAATGCCGGCTGTAAATATCATGTTATTTGCCTGCTTACTTCAAAATGTTGCATTTACGGTGGCCAGCAGGGTATTTAATAAAAAAAATTTAAACATTAAGTATCCAATTTTCTAAATACATGGTAAAACAAAAGTTTGAAACAAAACATTATATTGAAAATAGCAATACACGATGAAAGAATTTAATAAATATAATGCTAACTAAACCTTGCTTGTATCAAAACAAAGATTAAGACAAATTAGAAATTTTCTATGATAGTCATATATAATATTCAGATAAATAAAATCACAAAATGAGCAGAATGTTTTCTATAAAACATCAATTCAAAAACTATGAATAAAAATAGAAGGTATTAAAAATTGGACTGAAATTTTTTAAAAAGTGATTAATAGAATTGGCTTCAAAAACGTTGAAAGATAACAGCAATGAAATGGTTTTAGCAATTTTTAAAATTATGTAGTCAAAACGAAAATTTCTTTCAGCTACTAGATCAGCTTATAGAAATACTATAAAATAAATATTTTTGAATATTATTTTATAGTATTTTATTTATTATTATTTTATAGTTATAAGTAATAATTTCCAAATTTTTTTTAAAATGTAAAGAGAAACTTTAATTGCTTATTAAATTCATGTATAAAATTTTGTTAAGATTTTCCAATATTGCTAAAAACAAAGGTTTCATATAAAAGAAAAGTTAAAATATATAAATTTTTGTTCCATATATGTTAATATAATTAAATGCTTGTTTTTATGAACCCTCTAATTTGTGATTGTGGGATAATATTTTCCCAATGTGACACAATAATAATTTATTTCATTTCTCATTTTGGAAAATACTATATTTTTTTGTGAATTAATCTTTAAAAGCATTGTCTTCTTTTGTGAACTTTTTTTTTTTTTTTGAATCACTTGATTTTAATGGATTTGTATTTTTTATTGTGGAATCAATAAATTTTAATAGTGGAAAATTGCATTATTTACACTGAAGATATAAATCTTTTAAGGTAATTTGTTTGAAATTTCTTAAGCTTTATTAACTTTTTTATAGCTTATGCATCAAAACATAATTAACAGCTTCTAGAGCAAACATCTTTGAGTACTTCGTCATAACATGGTAGTTTGATCAGGCACTTATAAATTTATGCTCGAGAACAATGCTGTAAAAAAAATTTTTTTAAATAATAATATAATAAAAAAAAGGACATCTAGAGCATTTCAACTGAGCTCCAGAAGATATTACTGCAATTGTAAAACTTAAACATTTACTTAATAATTTAAGTGAAAATGAGTGACTTATACATGATTTGACAAAGAAACCTACTCTTAATAAAGAAACAAAATTAAACTTAAATGTGGAACTCAGATAATGAAAAATGTACGAGGAAATTATTGAGGGTATAATGAATAAAAGATAATTTTTGGACATTAAATAAAAAATATGAGGTTCGCAATGATCATCTGAAAAACTAAAAGCTCAATGGCTCATGACTGAGATACTTTTCTGAGAAAAACAACAGAAAATGCATTTGTGCAGTAAAAAGAATAGAAAAATGCGTTTTTTAAAAATTGCAATTTTGAAACAAATAAATAAAAAAAGGTTATTTTGAATGATTTTTCATCAATAAAGCAAAAGTAAAAATTTCTTATACATGCATATTTTAATACACTTTTTTATATAGTACTTCATTTACATAAAAGTAGCAGATTACTAACAAAAATTAACTTTAAATATTGCACTCATATTTTTCTATTTCACATACTATGAATTAAAAAAATTAAGTTGAGTTTGAGAAAACAAATATTCATTATACATATATTAAAAAATACATTACTTTTAACTCAAACAGCAAACACATGAATTTACAAATTAAATTAGAAGATTTCTAAATAAAATTTCAAAAGATGATTTTAAGAAGAGATAATTTAGTTTCCAAAAAAATTAATAACTTTTTTATTCCAATAGTTATGTAGCATTAAAACATATTCCAGTTACAAACAGTGCTTTTTTTTGTGAAATTTTATATAGAGTGAAATGTGCTTAAAATTCAATAATAAAAAATAAATAAAAATAAAATAAAAATTCATATTGTTAAAAGATACCAACTAAGTGAACTAATACTTATTTCTTTAAAATTTAATACTTTCAACGTCACCATCAGTTAATATACCACTGAAACATCTATAAAAGAAATTTTACTATATTTTGGAGCATAGGATATAGGAGCAGAGTAAGAGTCCAACAATAGGCTGTTAATTATTTTTACAGAATCATTAAAATAAATAAATAAATGTATAATATAGTACTAATTATTAAAATACATAAATTCTCATGATAATAGCTTTTAGTTTCAGGCAGAACCAATTCTTAACTTTTTATGCTAGATAATAAAATTTGAATAACAATTTTGATACAAAGAAAATAAATTCTAAACTATAATAGAGATTTGCAGGAAATCCTTATAAGATTAGTTTGGGAATCACAAATATAATATTTCTTAGATATTTTCAACCAGTAGAAGCATTCATTAATATTATCAAATTTGATGAGAAAGCACTTTTAACATTTGAATGAAAATTGATGCAGTAGATTTTTTGCAATTTTTATATGCACCTACACACATATATAAATGATTTAAAATGTACATATTTTAAAAATAAATTAAAAACATTGCAAAATTCTACACAAATATGACAAGCAGTTAGCTAAATTAAAGTAATTTTAAGACATAAAAACATGCTCAACCTTCCAAAGAAAATTTAGCTGGCTAATAATTTATAAACAAAATGTTAAAATATATTTATCAATGTGAATACACCACAATAAAAAACATGAATTTAAAATAATTTTTATTTTACAAATGCCTGAACATTATCACTTAAGCCACCAGTTCACTGCCCAACCAAAATTTTTTGAAAATGTCTTCATACTGAGATAGAACAGTACAATTATTTAATTTTAAAATAATACTAACTTTTAATTTCTATATTATTCATTGTAATATTATCAGTTGGAAGACTTTCAATTTGATCATCCGGAAGTTTTGAACAAGTTGGTTTAGGGCTTAAAGCAATATCATCAACAACAGGTTCAGGTACAGGCTCAGTTTTAGTGATTACTGCTTCATAATTCTTCGGTTCATCAACAGATCTGTAAAAGATATATAACAATATATTATATAAAAAAATTATTATGCAAATTACTTTTAAAAAAAAAAGGTGAGTTATTACCAGATAAAAAAACATTTGATACTTTCATTGTTTACTTATACATATGGGTATTATGAAGGTAAAAAGAATTACTTACACTTCTTCCACAGAATGTAAACTACTTGATCTATCATGATTGAATTTTCTTTTAATTCTTACGATAGGAATATGAGGATTGGCCTTTTCTGGTGGGATGTTTGCTTCTATGAGGCTTTTTATAGACTTTGATTTACTCCTTTAAAAATAAAAGTATGAATGTTAATTAAATAAAGACAAAACAGGAATATCACTTTATACAGGATAAATTAGTTTACTTTATAAAACATTGTATTCTTTACCTGGAATGTTTTGATTTTTTCTTCTCTGGCTCTTCAGAATATTCCAAACTTCTTTTCTTGTCAGAATTCAATTTTGTATCTTGGCTACTATCTGCATCTTTAGCAATAAATGTTTCATACATACTGCTGAAAGTAGGAGTGGCATTTGTATCTAATCCTTCTTCAATGCTCTCTTTCGAATCTTGTGGACTTTTCTTATTCACACTAGAAATAGATGAATCTTTGGATTTCTTTTTGTTTGGTTTTGGACTACCATAGGCAGGGCTACCAGAAGGTGTTGCACAAGCCTCTTTACAGTTTGCAACATTAATTTTACTATTACAACTATTGCTGTTGGAATGTGAAAGATCATTCTTTTTGCTCTTAGAGTCTATAGATTTACTACTTTCTCCAACATTGAGTATACAGCCATTATTTAAACTGGTATTGCTTATAGTGCTGGCACTACTGTCACTTAAATCTTGATCAATGTTTGCATTAATAGAGTTTGATGATGCGATTTCGTTATTGTTGGATACAGAATTGCAAGATGTAAACGCAGCTTGTTTTGCTTTCCTCTCACTCTTGGCACGACCTTTCTCTTTTAAATAGCCTGGAGAAGGCTTTTCTGGACTAGGTTCTGGAGTAGCATTATCAGCAGGAATAGGCTTGAATGCTGGTATAATTTTAATGTGGCTATCTTTCCTCTGAAAGAAAGAAAATATTTAATACCAATAGAATTTTATTTAATAAAACAAAAGTTTTCTTTAAAAATAAGCTTATTTTGTATTAATAAAAAATGTAATCATTACTTACTCTAAAATTTATAACTCTCCAATAATGTTACATATATTTCTTACTATTTAAGCACTTAAAAAATACTAAGAACTTTTATCGGTCATAAAACTTGCATTAATAGACTTAGATTCAATAATGGAGAGCCTCTTAACACAATCAAAATCTATAGAAATATATCCTTTTAAACATTTTATTTCCAGATTAACAATTGAGTTATTTTAATTCAACAAACATTTAATAGGAATACCCTGCAACATCCATGGCTTAATTATATGCTGACCCAGTTATTTAAATCTATGTACAGAAAATTCTTCACATCTTTAAAACACATGTAATGAAGTTTTTCATATATAAATATTCTTTCATATATTCTTGTAGATAAAAAGTATAACCCTTATTGGAATGCGATGTATTTTAAGAGAGCAGTTCCTAACAAATTTTTATCTCCTTAATCAGCTTCAACTGATCTTTAACAACACTTCCATCTATTGCAAGGACAATTTAATTGTTTTACTAGCCTTCAACTGTTAGTGTCGTACAATTCAAGAATTGTCGTTTACTTAAAAAAAAAAAAAAAAAAAAAAAAAAAAAAGTATTTTTTTAAGAAAAACCTCTGACAATTTTTTTTTTTTAATAATCATGATTGGTTCAAGACAAGCATTTTTTTTTAATTCAGTCCTTATCAGGTATTTATTGTCAGAAATACTGGAACTTATGTCAGTAAAATAATTGAGCAATATATTTTGAAAAATTATTTCCTATTATTTAGTATTCATAATTATCATAAAAATATTTAAAATTATCAAATTTAATGCATACTTTCTTAACAGAAGCATACATCAACATACACTAACATATATATATATATATATATATATATATATATATATAGGCAGAAAAAGGAAATTTGATTTGTTGATTGAATTTTATTATTATCTTTAAAGGGTTTAAGTATACATGGGCAGCAATCCTACAACTAAAGCCCACAATTAGGCTAATTGCCAAAGTTAAAATAATAAGCAGAGCTACAACTTGAATATTTATAATAGCAAAAGAAACAGCTATTGGTTTAAATCTCCATAAAACATATTTCACTTTGTACACAGAACATGATAAATCAATAATCAGATGTAAATAAAAATAACAAGTTTGCTTTACTAGTAACAAACATAATAAAATTAATTTATTGGCAATAAAATCTATTGTTATTACATAAATTAACAATGATAGACCATGGTTTATAGAATAACAATTAAAAAAAGAAAATGAACATAAAATTTACATCACCAGACAAAGAAAGTATATTGTTAACAACCATCATGACTCTACAAACATGTGGATTTTAAATATTTGTAACACCCTATCTAACACCCTGGACATGCATATGCAACCCAAAGCTATTAATCCAAAGATTTAAGGTGTTGATTTGAACACAATATTAGATTGTCAAAATATATCAAAGTTATTAATTAGTAATATAAGAATAATTATACATTCAGGATGGCAATATGCTGTAAGGCGAAGCAGAAAAGTATATTTAACGAAAATAATTTTAAATGAAAAATAAATATGGAGACAAAAATTATATAAACCAGTACTAAGTTAGGAACTTTGATTTGTGATGAGTGTTAATTGTTATAAATTATAAAAAGATGTGATATTTTAAAAATGTAATAAAATCCATATATTATGTTTAATGATAAATATTATATAGTAATATCCAATTTAGAAATTACAAAGTACAACTGATATTCAAAACTTCCAAAAACAATATCCCTTTTTTCAAACAAGTATATATTTTTACGAGAAAAGAATGATGCATTTTTCCTTAAAAACTTGTAAACATTACAATTTTTTTGTCATCAGTTATTGATGAAAAAGAGAAAATTAATGAACAAATAAAAGCAATTTGCAAGTAATATGTTTCCAGTTAGCTTCAAGGTTCATACAGGTTTCAAAAAATAATTAAAACAGAAGTCCAATTATTTTATTAAATTTTCCTAGGGATTGCAGACATTTTCAATATTAATAAATATTAACTTACCAATTATTTTTAAAAACCCTGCATGAAATTATAGACCATAATGTTTAACTACATTTTTAATAATCAAGCTGAATATTAAAAAAAAATTGTACTATTTCATTTTTAGTTTAAAAATAATGACTTTTTTAAGAACATTAAATCATATCTATGAATACATTAAAAGTTATCAGATTTAAAAGCATACAATTTTTCATACTAATTGCTAAATATTATAAACATTAACGAATACTTCTTACAAGAAAGATGAGGAGCTTTTTTAAAATAAAATGGTGAAATGTTGAGAATGGTTATAGTTGAATTAATAAAGTTAAAATAGATTAAAAGTATGTCATTAGATACTTTATAAATAGAAGTAAAATATTTGCATAGTTATTGTAAATATCTTGATGAATTTGTTAAAAAATGATAAAGTAAAATTTTCTTAAGTTTAAAAAAAATGGAGAAGGTAAAAATTGTTAGAAAACTAGCCTAAATTATAAAAGTTTGAAATTCAACAACAAATTACTTAATAAAAGATAAAAATTATACAAGGTTTGCACAATTCATCAATCTAATGCTAAGATTTATCTACTAACAACTTACCAGCTTCTGATAATGGTAAATACAGTAACCACAATATTTAACATTATCTTCATAGTTCCCTGCTTCTTCACATAGTAATCCAGCTGCCTGAGCACTGAAAAACACACAAAGAAAAAGAAAATTAAGGCTGAAAATGTTAATATACTACACATACATTTATCAAGACAATTAAATCTGTTTATTTTTTTAAGTGAACAATATATTCTATTCATTCAGAGAAATCTAGAATTATTCTAAAAGAGTTGATTCACTATTATATAACATCTCAATAGAATTGATTAGGTGATTGGGTAATTGACTTGAAAATTACTTTTTTGTAACTGAGGGCAAATTTGTCTAGGACATGCCTTAAAACCGATTCTGAACAATTACAACAGCCATTTAAAGCAACATATATGTGAGTTGAACCCATCAACTGCTTAAATGAAGGTCAGAGCATTGAAGCGATTAGCTCCTACTCAACATATAAGACATAGACCCAGAAGAAGGGGGGGGGGAAAGAAACACATTATTGGTTGAGAAAAAAACAATTCTATTACATAATTAAAGCTTCCTTCACTAATCTACATAAGCATCTCCATTATTTAAATATCATAGCTTGTAATGAAATCAAAATAGCCATGCTTCATTCTTCATTTCAAATAAATAATTTACATAACAAAACTAGACATCTATAAATGTACAAATGTTTTCACAATAAATAGTTTGATTTTCGTTTTGTTGTAATTGAATTGTCATTCTTTCCGCATGACAATCATATGTCCATTTGAAATTGAATCATTATAGATCGCAAATTATGATTTTTAATTTTATATCACTAGAAAGTTTGTCAATACTTGAAAAGCATTTATTTTTAATGTCTGTCAATTTTTGTTGATATAATAATATTATGTATAAAAAAATATTAACCTATCTATCTTTTCCCTTTAATATGCATCCTATATTAAGCAATATGGGCAAAACGTACGAAAATTCCAAGAACATGTTTCCTTAACCTCTTACCTGCCAAGGAAAACTTACGCGATTCGCTCCCCAGTGCTACCGGTTTTCACACAGGCGATCGCAATTATGCTGTATATCGGTGGAAAAGAAGAGGTACGTTTGAAATAGATGTAACATCATCACAACAGATATTTTAAACAATGTCAAGGACATTCTATTGCATTCCAAAGCCATGGGTCAAGCTTTACCGATAGCAGAGCATTGCAGAGAAGCGTATTTCCGAAAGCCGTATATATACGCCCGGGGGAGTTAACGCATCAGCTTAGCGCGGCGTATATATACGACCGCAGCAGGCAAGAAGCTAAATAGAATATAGGGGGAGGAAGGGGAAAAAAAAGAAAAAAGAAAGAAAAGAACAAAGTGCACGATTTTTAAATTTAATGTCGTTCCAAAAATTATGATTAAAACAAGCTTTGCAAAAATATAAAATAAGCATACAACAGTAATCGCTAAAATAAATATACATGTACATGCTTTTACATTTAATTTTGTTATTTACATATTACAACAATGACTCTTTTTATTATTTTTAAATACTTATTTAGAAATATTCTTAAAATACAGCAACTTAAATATTGTACTCTTATTTTAATGGTCAAACACAGAAACTTTATGATTGTTTACATTAACAATAGTAGGTGATAAGTAGACCAAGATAATATATGCAATTTTGAATTAAAAAATAATATGCAAATATACTTAATAAAAAAATAAAAAACTTAGTATGCAATTTTGAATTTAAAAAATAATTTATAATTTTCACATCAAAATTTGTAGCCATTGTATTTTATAAATAAAGTAATTTATTTTATGAATTATAACAATATAAATATTAAAAGCAATCATTTTAAAAATTTGGGAGAAATTTTTACACAATAAATATTTTAAAAATAAAATTTGTTCCTGCGCTGAATTTTCGTCCAAGATCGAACTAAGTTGGAAAAAATTGTAATGAAACTTAGAAAGAGATCAACATCCTAATGTAACTTTAAATAAATGTTCTATTAATAATAAAGTATTTTAGAACACTTGCCTTTGTAATGAATTTAAACTCTAAATAATGTTGATTTGAATTCCTTGTAAAATTGCTTTATATATCATTTTGATTCAAAACTATTCTTGCTTTAAAAAATATGCAATTCTTTTTTTCTCTTTAAAATCATTTATTTATAATTGTGGTTAGAGGAAAAATATGTAAGCTATTAAATTTTTCTTTGCTTCTCTATTTATCTCTAAATGTTTCTTAAAAACTTTTGAGTTTCGTCTTTAATTTTTGCAGATATTTACATTTTCTATGATGTGCCCCTTATCAAAAATGCATTGGAACATGGATGAAAGGAGTACAAATTTTCAATACTTAACAACTTCATAATTGAAAAGAATTTTTAAGCATTCAAATATTTTAATATATATAATTTTTATTATAGCTCAAAAATTTCAAAACACATTTAAAATACAAAATTTTAGAATAATGAAAAAGTGAATATGTACCATGTTACATGAAAATACTGTTTACAGCCAGACTTATTACATTGCATACAAGCCCCCACACAGGCTTTAGACTCTTTTCCTTGATCCTCACAGATATAACAAGACTGAAAAACATAGTGAGAAAAATAATTTATAAAATCATTATATATATATATATATATATATATATATATATATATATATATATATATATATATATATATATATATATATATAATAAAAATCAAACTTTTTAATTTTCATAGAATATATAAAATTAAAAGGAAATCTAATTTAAAAATTATTTGCCTCTCTAATTGTGAGTTTTCAAAGTTTACTCTCACTTATAATTTATTTGATATAAATGTAAAGATGTCTATAAAATGTACAACTATTTTGAATTATTAACAATTCATAGCCACATTTGAATTAATAATATTAAAGGTTAAACCTATTAAGAAACTTTTTGGCCAAAGGCAATTTATTTTTACATTACAATGCACTGTTATATTTGTGCTTTTCATCACATGGAGAAAGTAAGGACAGAAATCGATTTTTCATCAGGTAAGCTAAACATGGCGATTACTGAAAATTGGGACTTTAAGTTTGACATTCCCTTTTAGCAATATCTTTCTATCCAAATTAATAAAGTCAGTGGTGTCATATCAAATGATTCAAGTACAAAAGAAATTTAGTCCAATTCATCTTTCAGTAAAATCTCATTGTAAACATTTTATTGAAAACTAATTAAATTGAGAAATAAATCATCCATAATTAATATAATGCACCAAAAGAAATTCTTTTCAATTGGAAATCATATAAACTTATAAAAAGCTTTTCTATGAATAAATGCAATAATAGACTGATCCAACATCAAAACCTTTAACTCAATAATAAGAAGAAGATTCATTATTATAAATATGAATACCTACTTTGCATAATACGCAAAATAATTGGTAACTTCCACTAGTTGTGAAACATAAAAAAAATAAATAAATAAATAAAATGAAATAAAAAGAGGCAAATTTTATGCAATTTCTGCAACTTTGTATGTTTTTTACTTTAAATACAATTTAAGTTTCAAAGAATTTTGAATTATATGTGATAAAGAAATAGTGTTAAATATATATGTATATTTTAAATATATTAAAGATATATATTACCTTATTATACCTGTCTTGAGGAACTAATTGCAAAATAATCGGTTCCATTGTTGTCACATTTCCAAATCTTACTTCTGGTATATAAAGTGCACAAACTACATGAGCCCAACCTAAGGAAAAATTATTCAATTACTTTTTTATTATTAACATAGTTGAATGATTTTATTCAAGAAATTAAAAATTACAAAGTTTTAAAATAAATTGTTTTAAATAAGTAGAATATTATAAAAAGTTTGAAAACTTTTCTAATTACAAGTAATGAGTTTTCTCATAAAAAAACTTCTATTTTTGTTACATTTAAAGATTACATGTAAATTTCTCCTAAATTTCTGTCCATTCAAAAAAAAGAAAAACCTATTTTTAATCATAATAATATTTTTTTAAAAAATGAATAAAACTATGATTGTATTTCCGAAACTTTGTCAACATTGTTAAACAAACCAGTCACCTAAACTTTTATAGGTCAAAATTAATGACAAAGTACAATCAAGCACACAAAGAATAAAAAATAGCTAGCGAGGCTCACAATTTTCTTAAATGCAAAATATCCAATTAATCAATATTTTTAATTTTTCTATTAAGATCATAGTTACAAAAAACAAACTGGAAAAATAATAAGAATACTGAATTCAAATAAAGGTTGATTTTAATCAGAGAAACTTATGATCTACTAAGAGATAAAATTTAACATATACACAACACACTAACATTAGTTCCATTATATGAATCTTGTTACCTCCCCCCCCCCCATGTTTATTTACATTAATTCATTCTTAATGAGAAAAATAAACATCTTTTAGAAAAAGAAAATTAACAGAGAAATCACAATTCAATACAGTACAGTAATTCTGACTATTGACTTACTCCGAAATTAATATGAAAAAACACTTTCCTATTCTGTATTTTTTCAGATGCAATATCAGTCTACTACTTTTTTTTTCTTATAATAATTTGTATGTGTGTATACATACATATTTTACAAATTATAAACTGTTTCTTATTCATTGATTGTTTTTCTAATCTTTGTTTTATTGCTTAAGGTGAAAATCTTACTACATAGGATAATATAATAAGTTAAAAATGGCTATATCTAAATGACTATATTTTAATTGGATGTGTGGTCTACAAATTATTATTATTTTTTTTATTTATTTATTTTGATAAAAATGGGGAAAATTGCTAATTTTCTAGAAATTTTTTGAACACCTGCATCAACTTGTTCAATATTAAGTTCTCTTCCTCTCCCTTTTTTTTTACATTTTTAAAATAATTACACTGTATTTCACACAATTAAGAGTAATTTCAAAAAAAATTATTACATTGTTTTTATAATTCTAGTGTGAAATACAACAAAATTAAAAATTAAGGATAAAATAAAGAATACAGAAATATAATAACATCAGAAAACAAAATATAATTATTTTTCTCTTGGAATTCATAAAAGAATATAAAAATTCCTGAGTAATCAGAAGAATTTTGTATGAGATAACAATAGACTAAATGTTATGTAGATTATTTTTACAGGAGAAATTTATATCTTCATAAAAATAATTTAAAAGTAAAATTTATTGGTCCATAGTCATTAAAACAAGAATGTATATTATAATACTATAAGCAACTGCAAGTTATAAAACTGTAAGCAAATGAAAGATTTTTGCTTGACCTATGTATGTTTCTTAAAATTTGCACAAATTACATTTTTATTAGTTGTTTTAAATTTCTTAAACATAATAAAAATCATTGATTAATTAATAATTAGGATTCTAATAAAATTCTGGAACCTTTTGAAATTAAAAAAAAAAACTGTTGCTATGCTTATGGGTTTTGAGAAATGAGTATAAAGTATATGAAAGTCAATGAGAATATCAGTGTTATCATTGATTCAAATATACTAAAATCATATCTATAAATAAAGAAATTATAAAGCAAAAAGACGACTATGATGACCTGACAGACTTGAATTATTTAGTTCTAATATAAATAAAGGACATGATATAATATTTAGGTTTGATAGAGATTAATCAGGTTTTGAAGGTGGCAGTTTACATACACCTTATTGGAATTTTTCTCATTTGAAAATAAATTTCTTTTTCTCCACTTTTACTAATACCTTGTTCTTAAAATGTTTTTCTAGAACAAAATATTATAAATATAAACATCTTCTACAGGGTAAACATAAATACATTTATGAACCTAAAAGTATTTTCAACACTTTTCACCTAAAACTTACATTGGAAATTATGTTGCAATATTACATATTTTTTTAACAAGTCTGTATTATGACAGATCAAAATTTTACACTGGTAACATGTATGATAATAGTATTTGCAATTAAAAAAAATTTTTTTTTTTCATTAATTTTCCCCATGTGTAAAGGGGAAAGTGATTGACATGTGTAATGACTGATGCAGAATTTCTTCCAGTCCAGAAATCACAGTAACTAATAGTTTATTCCCTTTAATAACCATTTCAAAAATTATAACAAAAAAGTTCATTAAAAATAATGTACCTCCACTATCAGTCCGTTTTAATGCACCATCCTTTGAGGGACAGAGTTCACACCGCTGCAATGAAAAAAATGAAATTAGTTAATAAACTTAACTACATAAAATAGCAACAAGCTACAAAGGAAATTATGTTTAAAATTATTTCCAAATACTTTAAGTCCTTTAGCTATACAAAAACCTTACTCATTCAGTCATTATCAAGGCTTCTGAAGTAAGCATCAGCTCCACAAGACTTTTTTGTTCAAGAAATATATATTTTATTACACGTTTCTTTTATATTTTACCTTTCTTTTATTTCTCATGATTGAATGGCAACATCAAAATGTTATGTCATTTTCAAGGATTGCTGTTATCAGATCAACACAACTTAAAACCAGCTGCAGGAATACTACTGTCCGGGCAAGTTGATGAAGTCTGTTAGTGATATAGTAAATTTCTCTTTTCCTTTGGATTATTCTTTTTTATTCCACCAATTTTCCCCTTTATAATCCTGGTGGCAAATTAGAAGTACAAATCCGAGGTTGTAAACTAAAATTTAGACAATAAGATCGAATAAATAAAAAATTTAGCACATAAATAATGAAATTTAAGGGAGCATGAAAAAAATAGATTAATTTTTTCAAGATCTGAATTTTAACTACACCAAAATTGGTTGAATAACATAATTTTTAAAGGAAATATCATATTCCACAATATTCTTAAACTGAAAATTCAGAAAAAAAAAATACCAATTAATGTATTCTTATATACATTTGTCCAATCATTCATTAAATGATAATAGTAAAATTGCCCAAAAGTTAAAGTAGGTGTACTTTCTAAGACATTTTTAATGAAATTTCATTCAATTAAAAGTAATAGTTTGAATTTCCCTACTTTTATAGTAATAAAGTATTTAAGATATGCATTTATTTTTATCTTATTTAAGTACAAGAAAATCGAAACTAATCAAACTGATGAAATGACGTAACAAAACTGATATATTTTTTTAATATACTATTACAATTTTTATTCAATGAAAAACAAAAATTTTATCATTTAAGGAAGTTATATTTCAGTTTAGAAAAAGTAGAAACATTTCAAATGAGTAAGATTACGAGAAAATCAAAGACTGCATGCATTATAGCTGATGATTGGCTAATAATGAATAAGAACCAAAGCATTTAAAAATATTTTTAACATTATTCAAATAAAATACACAAAACATTTAATAAAACCAAATAAAAATGTACAAATATTGAAATAATAACTAATACATTTTCATGTATCATTTAAAAATTTCAATTCTTATCATAAAACTATTCTAAAAAATATAGTTAGAGGTAAATGTTCAAATAGAAAAATAATTCATTTAATAATAAATAAAAGCATATTTCAAAACCTTTTATTTGCATAAATAGGTATCAATGGTTTTTGTAAAATGTAATTGATTTCAAATTTGCTTTAGTAACTGGTAATTTTAAAATGATCACTTTTACTTCTAAGTTACGAATAATTATATACTTTACTAAAAATATACATAAGTAAATGAAAATTTCATAAATTAAATGCTATTTGAATAAGTTAAGTGACATTGATAAATGCTTGCTAAAATATAGTAATAATAAATTATCAGGAAATTAAATGTTTATATTTATTTTAATCTAATAAAATTAGAAAGGTTCTGAAATATGCTATTTGAATACCTGGCAGAATATTTTATCATAGTCAAGATTACAGCAAATGGTGTAAGCCATACAAAATACTGATTATAATACTCAAACAGTAATTATAAATAAAAATAGAATATAAAAGTATTCATTTAACCAAATTGAATTAAAAAATTTTTTCTTTCATATTATGTTGAATATATAATTATTCTATGAATCATATTTTAAGAACAATGTTCAGTAATTCGTAATTTCCCAACTTTCTAAGACCCTTATTACAATGAAAGAATTTGAAATTTAGAGAAATTCATCATCTAGAGTTGATTAATGAATCTTTTTATTTATATATAAAGAAAATCAAGACTTCCTTTATGACTTGTAATAGCTTTAATTAAACTAAAATTTAAAATTATATTAAATTAAGAACAGACATACTGAAGTAGAAAAATAAAAAAATGTCACCTAAATTTAAATAATTAATTCACTTGAGTAACCAAGATTTAGAATTATTAAATTTAAGGATAATAATTTTTTTTCTGTTGACAAAAAAATGTATTCAAATAGTAATTTATTAAAAAAATTTCCTTTTTTGGAAAATATTATAACTTACAACACCATTTCATACATTTTAGTATTATTGATTTCAAAAGGTAAAAATGATTTTCAGCTAATATTTTAATTACATATTCAAATAAATCAAAAGCAATAGGTTTAAAAATTTAAGGAGGGGGGGGGGAAGTGCTAATCAATGATTTTTAAATTACTTAATTAGATGAAAAATATTAGTTTTTTGGGGAAATAAAATGGATTTAAATTTGCATAACATTATAGTTGAATACAAATAATGGGTTTCCTTTCCATGGAAACAATAAAAAATATTACAGAAAAACAAGTATTTTATATGAAAGGAGTTTTGTATCAAAAAAGGTTTATTTGTAATATTTGTATGGCTGGCTGCAATTATTTGTTTTAATTATTATAGATTTAATGGATTCAAAAGTTGTTATAAAGCTGCATAACACTGGTAATTGGATCAAATGCAAAAATATTATCAAGTGATGCGATGAATTATAGGTTTTATCTAATAAAAACAATTTTAGTAATACAACATTTATTCATCTTTAATTTAAATCATAAATACATAAAAAATAAAACTAGCAAAAATAACTTTTCTATTCATCTTTGAATCATTGGTATTCAAAAAAGTAAAAAGGATGGGTAAAAAAAAATAACTTATAAGTATCTCTAAAGATGGATTTTAAAATTTTTTAAAGTGATTAATAAATAAAAGATTACTCTATTATTAAGAAATTATTTTAGTTGTATAAACTTAGATAGAACCATAATTTAAGAAATTGAAAAGTTGATACTAAGGTCTCACATAATACACTTAAAAATATATACATAACTGGATGCTTAATTAAGATGTGATTAAATTTTTTTCAAAAATTGAATGTTTGCATAAATATGGATAAATAATATAATAATTTAAAGGAACAAATGTTTTAGTGTAATAAATTTGTAACAAAATGTTGGTGCTCATTTTCTAGAAATAAAATAAGCAAGACAAAATTACAATATTTCTTTTTGAAAATAAATAAATGTAATTCATGTAATTTTATTTCATATTAGTTAAAATTAAGGTAATATGCCTTCAACTCATAAAAAAAACTTTATTTTCTTTTTGCAATAGATAATTTTCTAAATAAATCCATACAATACTGATCATTTGAGAGATTCTAAGTTTTATTTCCTTTCTGACTTGATTTCATTTTCACATTAAAATATTTCAAGATTATCTTTTATTTTACATATTTATTTATTTGAAAAAAGCCAATTTAAAACAGATACTCATGTTTTCTTAAGTGTTTTTTTATTTATATTTATAAGTAAATTAAAATCAATGTGTTTTATACCAAAGCAGAGAAATTGGAACCTATCCATTCAATCTGTTAGGTTAAATTTAAACTAAATTTCTACTTGTAACCACATAAAAGTTATATTTTTCTACAACCAAAAGAGATATGACAAAATATTGCACATTTTTGTGTGAAGACTATTTTTGCAACTGAAAAAACTTTTCTAAATCTTCTGAATTGCATGATTTTTTTCCCTTTCCTCATTTGGTAGATAAATGATGTAAATCATTCAACTTCTGAACAGTCTTTTCAAATTTTACTACAACTGGTACGTACTTATGAATTCATCTTGTATATTAATCAATAAAATTTCTAACGATATTTATTACATATAACTGAAGTTTAAATCTTCCTATATAAATCTAAATAATTTTATCTAATCCTTTAATCACATAACTAAGATCAATATTAAATAAATAATAATAAAATTTAAAAATAATGAAACTTTTTAAAGAGAACAGAAAAAGAAAAGAGCATAAAAAAACTAACAAAATTTAAAAAATGAAAAGTTTACATAATATTTGTAAAATGCATCGAAGAAATTTTCATAGGATTAACAATGCACTCATTTCTAACACAAAACAGGAAGAGGAGCCTCAACCACTTGGGTATATTTAATGACTTACTTCCATCATATTTTTGTTTTGCCAATGATGACAAGTATGCTTTATCATTCAAACTAGGATAAAATTAAACATGCATAATCTCATTCATTGCAAGAGTGAATAAATACTGTTGTGGCACACTCTGCAAATGGCACCAAATGACATCCAAAATGTGTTCAATTTGTGACAGAGTCAAAGAAAATGGTTACCAAAGATCATTTGTATATAATATAGAGCTCGCTGGCTAACACAATGAAAGCAATGTGTGGTCTGGAATTATCTTACTGAAAAAAGATACTGGGGACTCTCTGTAGGTAAGGGAGTATTACCATTTGCAGTACTTGACGAACTTATCAAGGGCCAACATAGTGACTTGAATATGAATCAGAGGTGAACTACAATTGTAGCCAGACTATATCTAACTCCATGTGGATACCACACTTTTACGATTTATATGTGGTAACTATCGTTAGAGAAACAGAAGCATAACTCATCTCAAACCACAACTCCATCATTCAAAAAGTCACCAACATCAGCCAGGAACTATGGCAGATGTTGGTGGCTATGCTATGGGGGACAGAAACAATATTCACAATGGATGTGCAGGATAATGGAGGGCAGTTCATTTACAACCAATCAACAGGAAATAGTTCTGATTAACAGGGGAACATAAAGTGTGTCTTGAACATGTTCTAGAATGGAGATTTGTGGATCTGCGACAACTTGTCAGCAGATGCATTGATCTACACAGGCTGAACATCACTTTGGTTGCAGACACATTTCTTTGTTCCAAACATCTTTTTTTACAGCTGGTCATTGTGGATGCACCAAGATATTTGTCAGCAGAGAATTGCCATATGAATTAAATTTCTTTTTCAGTCCAATAACTATACCCCTTATAAAATCAACAGTCAGCTGAAACTGATGCAGCCTGGTATTACATGCATCTCTATTATTACAAGTATCCTCTGAGGCAAGAACAAAATTCCTATTATTTTTCTCATAGAAATCTGCGGATTCCTTATTCAATGTGTGTTGGAGAGTTGTGCATTTCATAGCACTTAAATAATTTTTTTATGAATTTGATAATTAATAATAGACAAGACAGTAGTAAGTAAATACATATGACAAAAAGGATATTTTTATTACCCATTTGTAAAGAAGCATGATAATTAAATACAATAATTAATAATTTTGTTTCCAAATGCAAGAATTTATTTAAATGAATCTGTACCAAAGGGGTAAGGAATTTCCATCAAAGGTATCTTGCAGAAGTCTTAAATGTTGACAGTAAGTATCTCTAAAGTATCATGTGGAGTCAAAAGAATTACATTTTGTCAAATGTTCAAGAACTGCCAATGTTAGTTTAAAAAGAGAAACAGAGGTGAAATCATGTAGAGGCAAAAAACTATAGGAAAAGAACTTCTGATCAAAGAGCACGAGCAACAAATATGGCAATTCAGCAAAATGATGGCTACAAATAAATAACAAAGAACCACAGCCCAGACTCCAATTGATATTTAATTCTACAACAGAGACTCGCTTAGGGGGCTTTTTATTGAATTCTTATCACCAACGTTTACAGTTACAGTACCAGATAATTCTGAATTGATCATGAAAATGTAAGAGTCAAATCAGATTAATCAAGATTTCCATTACTTTGCAATGATGCTATAACAGGACCTGTAATTTGATTAGTTTAATTATTCTCAATATATAATATTAAAAAGAAAAATATTATTGGAGAAAAAGATAATTTTGCTTTAAAAGATATTCTTTTAAACTTAAATTAGTGGTAGTAGAAAAAAAAAAGTCATGAGAGCTCAAGATTTTAAATACCATTGCAAGCCAGTTACATCTATCTTAACATTGATCTTCCTCTTATTGGGTCAAAAATGTTTTTTCCCAATTCGTTTTAAATAGGATAATATTCAAAAATCACAAGGAAGTAATTGTGGTAGAAATAATTTGATGAATATATTGAGAATTTCTAATTGTCTTTGGATTGGAACTCATCAATTATCATTAAATGTCTTTCAAATGTTATAAAACACTGATTCTAATGAAAGGGGGAGAAATCAACAACTTTATTATTCAAAATTAATGGAAATTTATCCTGTACATATTAAAATAATTTATTCAGTATGAAAATTACTTGGTGTTAAACATAACAAATTACAAAATCAGATTACCAAGATATTTTTGATTAAAATAATTTTGAAAAATAGTTAACATTGACAATATATATATATATATATATATATATATATATATATATATATAGTAGATTTTTAATTGTAGATGAACTGAAATATATTAGATATGAAATTTATACCTACATATCATTCACTTCAAAATACCTAGTTAAGTATTTCTGTAGGATAAAAGTATAAATTTATATATATATTTAAAGCTCTTTCCAAATATCAGTCAAAATTTAAACACAAAGAAAAATTTTAGTTTTGAAAAAAAAAAAAACTTACAACTCTAGCACTTCTTTCTTGAGATTCACACTTTCTACAAAACCAAGGTCCAGTTGGAACTTGTACTATACCATAACAAGCTGAAATTAAAAGGAATTTTAAAATTTTATCAATAACTTTATAATCAATAACATTATTTAAAAATTTATTAGATTATTGGATTTAACAGATTAACATTATTTTAAAAATTGACCGAAATGTGTATGCAATTAGAGTAGATTTAACATTTTTATAAATTGAACTGTGATTTTAACAGAGCATGATTGTATTTGAAAAGATTAACAGTATTTTAAAATTAATCATTTAATTAAATTAGATTCAAAACTTCCACTTTTTCAAAATGCAATCTAAAGATAAATAATTATTTAAAATTTCAAAATGTAGAATCAGGGGGAAAAAATTTAATTTGTAGGACTTGGTTAAAATTTGAAGCATTTTAGAATTATTTTATTCTTACAAGGTAATTAATAAGATAAAAAAGAAATTATAATATTGAAATAAAGATTTTTTATACATAAATATTATTGAAAGAAAATTTCTCTTCTTTCCAGTAATCCAAAAAGTCATAAGATTATGATATCAAGCATATAGAAAGAACTAAAGTACATTTGATAGAGTTGAGGGAATACAAAAGCTAAGCAAAATAATGTAAATGAATCCATACACTGAATATCTTAATTACAAGAGTATAATAATTTTGTAAGTAGGGGTTGAGAGAGTATTGGAATAGACAAAAATCTAACAAAATTGGAGTGTAACGAAGTAAAGAAATATAAAAATATGTTGTTACAGAATGATGGTCTCACACTTCAACTGAATAAAAATAGTCTTTATTTAAAGAATTACTCATCGAGATAAACAATCCTATTCTCTGTTAGAAGTAAATCTGACAATATTTGGTAGAAAAGCAAATAAAATTTATATTGGATTTCATCAAGTATAAGCAAAAGTTCCAGACAAAACCATTAAAACTGATACAAGTGAAGTACTTCAAAGCTAATATATACCACAGTAGGAATATCTTAGGTAAAATTTCTTACTGAGAATGGTCTTGATTCAATGGTCAGGTGGTCTTGATTCAAGAATTCTGCAGTGTAAAAAATAATAAAGGATCTCTAAGAAATAAAGGGTAGCCTAATCTATGATTTAAATAATGATGCTAGAATCTGTATCCTCTTAGTATCTCTTAGCTAAAATCTGTATCCTCTTTATTTATAGGGACTTAATGGATATAAGACAGACTCAATATAGAAGGAAGAATCTGACATATTATTTTGGATTTTGTCAACTTGTTTCATGAAAAGAAGGCTCTCTTGGCTAATTTTTGCAATTCTGTATAGAAAAGAACTGGCAAAAAGTCTTAGGCTGCAACACACATCATGATATTTGAAGTAGCTGATAAAAAGAGATAAGTGTTTTAAAACTCATTTTCCTTATAGTTATTATAAGATAATGATTTGGCTTCAATTACTTGCAACAAATCTGTTATTAATATTATAACACCGCTAATAAGAAAAAATATGAAAGAATTTCAGATAAGTTTATCAAAATATATATTGAAATAAACTCTTAATTTGAATTTTGACTGAAGATACAAAGTTCTCCTAAAAATATAAATAATAATAACTCCATAAGCCAGAGGAGATTTTAGGATGAATGGGTAGGAATGGCTGTGCTGAGAGAGAGAAATTACCAGACAATTATGTTTCTAGAAGTTATTGCAAAATGTCTACAGGACAGTATGCTCTATATCAAGGGTGGCCAAACTTTTGGGAACCGAGGTCTACTCCATACTTAAAAAATCGAAGGCGGTCTACCAATAGCAGATCTAAATTAAGGTACATATTTATTTTCGGTAACAAGAAAATATGGTATATTATGTAATTTTTCTAAAAAAAAAAAAAACTTAATATTAATATTTACAAAATAAAAATTTACAAAAATAATCAAAGTATTCATATATCAAAAACTGACCGTCCTATTCACTTCGTTTGGTTGAAATTTGGCACTGTATATCTGCGCCAAGTTTATCATATTGTGGCTGGTATGAGCTTATTGCAATGCATAAACATGATATTAAAAGTTCAACTGTTAAATGTGACCAATGTTTGTTTTTTGTTCATGGTTGAAAAAGCAGATTCGCAAAGATACCTTGATCCAAAGTATGATTTCAAATACAAAATCAATTTGTAAATATTTGGAAATGTTTCCTCAGAAATAAATTTTCAAAAATCAGTATCGCTAAATATGCTCTGGATTTAAGAAATATATCACATCTTAATTTAATAATTTCTTCCTCGACCGTGACTGATGTGATATCTATTAAATATCCTATTTTTTCAGATACTCCATCAATGTTGACATTTTCATCAAATGAAAATATCATAAAATTGAGTATTTCTTTCAATGTAATTAAGTCAGTGAATCTTCTTTCAAATTCTTCAAACAAAACAAGTTAGTATTAAGCGAAATCTTCCAAGTCTCAGTTTGAATTATGGATGCACTCTTCCTCCATGTTTTTGAAGTTTCTCAATTCATGTTTTCTTATTTGAGATGCATACCTTTCTACAGTTTTTTTTAATGTTTTAATCGCGCTCATCACGTCCATTTTAGGTATTAATTGTAAACCTTTAATCATAAATCTATAAATCGTAAATATTTGCAGTTTGTTTTAGGTTTTAAAGCGTAGACTGTAGTAAATTTTTATTTGAAAAAATTCATTGATTCTATATCATAAGTCATAAATTAAATTGTTAATAGCCGAGGTCATTATCGGGATGGACGCGTGGACTACCTTAAATGTCTTTGCGGTCGACATATTGGCCACCCGTGCTATATATTCATTTAATAGTTACTGTAGTTCTAACATAAATTGCAAAATCTCTATGTCCTAGGTAGAATGACTAGATATGTTTCAGAGGTGTAATGCCATAAGCACTTACCAGACACATCAAAGACAATATCAGACATGACTCATTTAAACATTTTGATTTGCATCACTGACAGAATGGTGGAATATAAAATGTCGCAAAATCAACAATGTGATAAACCAACTGCAAATACTCAGATATATTGAGAAAATTTATTCTTTCATAGATGCTTTTAAATATCACAATAAAATATTCAATGTAGAAAAGTCAAATGAAAGATTTAATGAAGAAAATATTCGAGACTATTTGAATAATTTTTCTTACTTGAGAAAATGGAATGATAGCTTTCTAAACCTTAATATCAATAATCTAATCTGGTTTGTCAATGAATCAAAGAAAACAACTTCTCAGGGCTGGGCATATATATGGTGTATCAAGAATTACTCTCTTGGATTTTTAGAAGTATTTCATTATATAAAAGCAGAAGTTCTCATTGATAACTATCTAAAAACTAAATAAATAAAAAGGATATTCAGAAAGGTATTGTAAATCAGCTTTTATTTTCAGCAATAGCCACATAGTTTTAAAAGTTCTTGATTCAAATTAAGACTCATTTATACATACATAAAAACTATCATTATCTAATCTTTCCCTCTGAGAGTAATTCTCAAAGCTTGAGAAAGGGAATATCAAATATAATACTACTGGTTAAAACTGCTAATCAATCAATCCCATGCAACTGCAAGTTTCTCAGTTAATGATTGAAATAATAATATAAAAAATAAATGTACCAATAATATAAAAAAATAAATGTACCATTGACATGAAAACAGCTACAAGTTTTGTTTTCTGCTTCCCAATAACTCCTTTTGTTAAAAACAGTTATCATCAAATTATTCCTTAAAGCTTTAGAGTTACTTCGTTACTGCTATTTTTCTTACACTATTACAAAACATTAGGATCCACCAGAGACTTGAGTATCGAAAATGATTGAAAAATACAAATGCTTTTGCAATAAAAGATGTCTCTTGAAAAACTAGCATTTCTCAATTCTTTTTTTTTATATAATCTTTCTTTTCCATTACAGCTTTTATTTAACAATCTGGAAGCATATTTTTAAAAACTAATAATGTTAAGAACCTTTTTTTTTTTAAAGTTATTCAGCATTTCAGTATACGTTATTCATTTTTGCCACAAAAAGCCATTAATTTATATAGAAAATGTTTTAATCCTATAAATCTTCACCTCCTTTTTTGTAACCCCTAATATTATCAAACTGGTTTCGAATTTTAATCATTTCATCAAAATTTGAGGGAAGGAACAGAGAATTAACTTATATGCTCATTGAAATAAATAAGCTAGCATTTTATTTTTAATTTATATTCTAATTTTTTCATCTGCATAGTTAAGAAAATGTCAACCCAAGCTTAAAAAATAGCTTGGGCATGTTGTCAGTAAATTTGAATTTTGGAAACTTTTTTCCATGGTAATAATTTTAGATTTATTAAGGTAATAAATAAATTTAAAGCTATTTTAGTTTTCATAAAAGAGTCAAGCTGACATTTATTTTAGCATACAGCTTCAATAGTTACAGTATGGTAACCAGCTTATGGATCAATGAAATAATATTCCTAGTTAACATGGAAATACACTGCCTGACATAGAAATGCAACACCATGGAAAGTTTAGGTTGTATAATTTTTTTATCACATTCTATCCAATATTTTATGATATTGCATTTCCTATGTCAGGCAGTGTATTTAAAATTTTTTTTCAATTTTCTAAAGAATTCCATATTAAACATTTCAGTGAAATAAAGTTTGTAATTCTTACACAAGTAAATTAAAAATGAGGCTTGAGATGAAACTTTCAGTTATTTTAACAGAAAATTTGATGATCAATTTGGTTCTAAAAAGAGAGAAATTTTAACCTTTTGAATCTGGTGTTACCGTTTCAAGAAACAGCTCCTAGGGCGGAACAAGAAAAGGACATTTTTTAACCCCTTACAAAAAGGAGAGGGTCATTTTTCACTCCACATATATGCTGAAGATTTCACCATAATAAATCTTTATCTTTTGAGGGTAATTTCCCTCACTGGGTCAGCCTTAATTTTGACCAAGATGTAAATGGATTTACCATAAATACTATACTTATCGATAAACAATCGAATTTTTTGTTTAACATATTAGATTAAGTAGTGCACAAAAATTTTAAACAAGATAATTGTGACTGCTCTTGAAAATCATGATATAGCATAAATAACTCTATTACAAAGAATTTTTTAAAATTGTTAAACTGTATTTTTAATGTTAACTGTTAAACTGTATCAGTCACTTTATTGGTTGCTTATCCCACAATTATTGATGGGTTTGTTTGTTTTTTTTTTTTTTTTTTTTTTGTTTCTGCAAATTTGTACAAAATTATATGATAAATTTCCTTGATTTGTTGGATTTTTAGCAATCAAAATACATATTAAAAATAACAGATTTTTTTACAGAAACGAAATGTATATAGCTATAAGAAAAAAGATGAGCAATAACTAATTGAATATTTTTAAAAACATTCCTAAGAACAGCATGTCTGATATTAAAAAATGTAAATAAAGATATTTTGAGTTATAATAATTTCATAAGCGAATACATATAAATTACCAAAATAGTATTTGAAAAAGATCTGTATGTTAACAACAACAATGGTTTTTATTTCTTTCCTTTTTTTTTTTTTTTTTTTTTTT
>JAPDSC010009164.1:844277-856980 GCA_026290005.1 Latrodectus geometricus | reverse complement strand
TTGGACAAAAGAAAGCAACAAAAAAGATCGATTAAACAATAAAGTGTACTCAGGCATGCCTAACACCAACTATTCAAAAAAATGTCTTTTCGGATGCAATCAGCATTTTTCTCATTAAAGAAGTTCTTTGTCCACAAAACAATGGAGTAATCCTAAAGTATATAAGCGCAAGCGGATCAATTAAAATTAATTAACCGTATAAATTGATTAAGCTGACCAAACACTGAAAAGAAGCATGCCTGTGTGCAATTTTTCACTCTTCTCAAAGGAGAGGCTGAAATGGTGTTGCATCCATGGTTAAAAAATTGCTAAATGTTTGTCCTAAATTGGGTAAATCTTTTCAGGACAAACAAGTAATTTCTAAGTGATATGTAAAATTACAACTCCTTTGATTAAATTTCGGTCATTAGCATGGTTAAGAAGACATAGTGCTTTTTATACTCTGCGACTCTTCGATTCGGAAAAATCTGAAGTTAAAATATTTGCTTTATTTTGGTGATATGTAAGAAAGATTATTAATGTATATTTTTGTCTAAAAGTGATTCATAATATTTATGTAATAATTAGCAAAGTAACTGATTTTTTCACTTGGATTTACTATACAATATTTTTCGTACTGCAGTCAGACAAAGAACTAAAATATTATAGATACAATAATACCAATTTTAGAGCATTTGATAAAATTAATCACAATTCATACCATATTTGATAAAATAATCTTATAGAGTGTCCAATTTTTTTTTTATTTTACTGAAAAATATTTAGAGAAATTCAAATTACTATTGAAATGCGAAACTGGAAAATGTGAAATAAATAATTATTGTAATTGATAACTAGAAAAAGTTATAATTTCTATTATATGTCTCACTCTTTTCTGCAAATGAATCATTTTTATTAATCCAATTTTATTAATTTTCTGTGGGAAAAATTGGTCTAGATTTGATTTAAGAACTATAACTTACTTAAAAATAAAGTTGCTAAAGCTAATAAAAATATACTAAATCTGCCTAATTATTATTGTAACTCAAAATTAATTTTCTCTTTCCATTTAGTTTAGTTAATTTATAATTGATCTTATTTTAAAAGTTTAAATTATACAAAATATAATAGTATTAAACAAAAGTTTTAAATTTATTAGTTTTTTCGAACTTCAATGAGCTTCGTGAATGTTTTTATGGGTACTGTTCTCAAATGAAAGGGAGTATTAGGGATCTTATTCATAACTTTTTTTAAAGACTGATAGTTTTCGTTTGAATAAAAAGTTGAAGGTAAAACTAAGTTTTCACCTTTCTTTAAGAATTAAGATATTTTTTTGTACAATGTTGTTTTACTGCTTTTGGCTAACTCATCAATCTGGTAAATAAAGCAACTACTGGCACTTGGTTTAAGCTATTTTTCCTTATGAGCAATGTGATTTAGATTAATTAACTCGTTCAGCAAAGTTTCATCAAGTATAAAATAAGAAATATCTGTTTCAGAAACAAGTATTAGATGTAACACTTTTTTCCAAGGATGATGATGTCAATTATTAAATACAGTGGGAAGTTACCTACAACTTATCTCTTGCAATTTGACTGAATCGTAAGCACTGTGTTTTACATAATTCTAAAATTTATACAAGTGCATTTAGCAAACGTTTGTAAAAGTTATAACAGATAATTTAGAATGATATTTGTTTCTTTATTTTTGTCCCAGAAAATTTGCGTGAATCAATATTCAGAGAGATAATATTGTCAGTATTAAAAGGTGTAAGAAATTTTAAATATAAACAAAATTAACAAGATAATGATACAATATAAACTTATATCTTAAGATCAAATTCTGTGTTGCGTGAAATTTTATGTAACATTATTTAATGCTTTGTCAGTTATTTCTTGTTTTGGGTAATGCATTAGTTTGATTTCTTTGTTTACATCTTTACGATCCCTTTTTGGTTAGCAATATCAGCTCAATGGGAGGGATAATGAATCTAAAGTAGATTCCGAGCCACTAGAAACATTCCAATCTAGACAGAAGATGCATTCAGGAATTGATGAAGTGGAGAATAGAACGCCAATCATTTAGATGCTAAATTGATAGAGCTAATTTATCAATTCTATTATTTAGATTGATTAATTTCATTACAAACAATGAATATTTGTGTAAAACAACTAATTTTTATAGAAAAATACTAGTAAAATGATTTTACATAAGGATTCACCAGCAAGTATGTATAGTTTATCAAATTTTATAAGTAATAAGGCATAAAGCTAATCGTAATTTATTAAGAAGTACTAATTACTGTGATTTCTAATTTCAGAAATGTTAAATTTTTTCCAAGTTTTAAAAGCATAATAAATATGATTGATAATGTGTAATCATTTTATGTAAATGTGCATTTCCTTAATTTATATCAAGAGCTGATTTCTTTATCGTAATGTAAAATAATATTCATTAGATTCTCCAGGGAATGATTTTTGTACTTAGTTTTCAAATTTGATTTCAGTATTTTCATATACAGAAGCCATTCAAGCAGAATTTATAATATTCATAAGAGGTGGTAATATATAAAAACATCTTTATCCTCATTTATATGATGAATGCTTATAATCACGTGACCTTCATAATTTTGAGCATTCATCTGACTACTTCCTTAAAGTATTTTTTAAAAAAATTTAGACCAATTTTATCAATTAACCAATGTGAATTGAGTCGTATGTGCGAGGGAAAAGCCAATTTTCAAGCCTCTTGTTAAGCCAAGTTTCTTACTATGCTTGTCTAATGATATGTTTGAATAAAATGTCTGATCATATCTCAGTATATCAATCAATAAAAAATGTCTGTGCATAGTATATTAAACAATAAAAGATTTATAGTTCCACAAATTGGTTTAAAAATTAATAGTATGTCGATTTGGATGGATAATTGTGTGTATGTTGATCAGAAATAAAAACAAACAATGCATAGTTTAATTAATTACATAATTTGTTTCTCTTTTAGTTATGTTTTAGTTATGTAGTTAAATTTCATTTCCTGCATATGAAAATTAAATGCATAATTATCAACTTAATATGCAACTGTAACTAGTTCTGGATGATGTAACTGAATCATCCAATTACTAATCTAGTTGCTAATGAGTAACTTATTTATATCATAAAGTTTCGTATTAATATCATTTTCTATTTTACAACTCAACCAACGAAATATAAAAGATAAGATATTTATATTAAATATTTTTTTCTTTTATTTTTCCACCTACACTTATTTTCATCGATTGTATGTTCATCGAGATATTTACTAATTCTAAGGGAGTGATATTTACTTCTTGAAATACTTGCGTTAAGTCATCATTGTGCTCACATCACACAAATAGTGCATGTTATTTAAATTTAATTCAAGACTAGGACTAAATTTGATTGCAATAAATATAAAGAGCACAAATGGACAATGAGCATTCAATACAAAACAACGTGGTATTTGCTAATATTAAGTGGGATTACCATCATTAATAAAAAGAATTTATTCTTTCGGAGGATGAATTATTATAATCTGGACTTGATTTAAAATAATTATTTATATTAGGAGAATAGTCATAATTTATCATTAAATGTACATTAAATTCACATAAGATTATCAATTTTATATATGATATAAATAATTTTAAATTCTTAGGTACGCTTGTATATATGAGCTTATATAAAATATTTCAAGTTAATCGAGTGAATTTTAAAACACGTGAACAATGCTTGTGCTTTTTGATGAGCAAAGTATCCGTATCATCTATTCTAGTTATTGATTCAAATAGTCATTTATGGATTCGCAGTACTCGAAAAACACTAACAAATTTTCAAATAATATTTATTTAATTGACTTCATCAATTTAATGTCAAACTATATGTGATATGTCTAAAAATTCCATTAAGTTTTAGAATGTAGAATAGTTCCATTAATTTTTAAACAGTAATGAAATAAAAATTCATTTTACAAAGCCAATGATTTCCAGCTTTGTTATTGTATGAATAATTTTTTTCTGCAATATTCCGTAACGCAAACATACAACTTCTTACTGGATCTATTCTGTACACAGAATTCACTATACTAATAATTATACGTACTAATTTCTTGTTTATAATTAGCTCAGAATATGCTGCTGCATTCATTATTTTCATGTATAAAGCAGAAATGTTTTTTTTCAGTTGTTTACTTTTAGGAATGACCATTTCCATAAATTTCCATTACTTCACTTTTTCGTGTATGCATTTTTTATGATAGATAAATGCAATCATGTAAAACATTTGTTTCTTGACTAAAATGTATATACAATTTTAAAATTTGGAATGTAATATATTAATAAATTTCGGAAACTTTGTATTAGTTTTTAAGTGTCATTCATTTTATAAGTGTCGTATCATATTTTTTCCCGTAATAGGGAATAAAGCGAAGGTATGTTGACTTTACGCTTACATTAATACAATCAATGTTAAGAGACATTGGTAAGTAAATACGTCATAAATGGTAACATGTGAGTTTCCACATTTGTAATTATTAAATTTACCATAATTTATAGCTCTCACTTAAATAAAGTCATTTTAGAATTTTATATATATATACATACAGACATATATATATATATATATATATATATATAGATAGATAGATAGATAGATATATGTATGTATGTATATCGCATTAGTATATTACAAAGTTTCAATTTAACGTTTTATTCTTCTCAAATTGTGTAGATTGTTTAGCTTAAAACATAGCTCTTTAAATATTTGTAATTTTAATAATATTATATTTTTTAAATTTGAAAAAAAAAACTTAACATTCTTGGGAAAAAGTTTGCAACTTAAATTTTTGCTAATGATGAACTTATATTATTCAATGATGAACATCTTAAACATTTTATTTTCTTAAATTAAGTTTCCGAGTATAAGAGTTTCCGAATTAAGTACAAACTTAAAGACAGTAAACTAAAAGCCTTACTTAGATAATTGCTAAGCCCAATCTTCTGTTAGATATATGTAAAATGAATAAATTACATCAGTTAATATAATCAATGTCATTTTGCTTACAATTAATTGATATTTATAATTTCCAAATAATTGTAATGACACTACAAAATATTTATATTTTATATTGCCCATTAATCCAAAAAACTGAAAACCGTGAATTAGATATTAATCTCGAACATTTTATTTTAGATTATCTTTCTCCTTCTTGTGACAAGGAACGCTGCACATGCAATAAAAAAATTATATCAGTAGTATTTCTGTTTACCTCAACATCTTTAAAAGATATGAATTCAACCCTAATATTATTATTTTGACTATTTTATAATGTTATTTTATCTAGCTTTATATATCTTCTAGCTCTTACCTAAAGTTGCATTGAACTTTTCAAAGATAATTACAATTAAATTGATCCTAAATGTCATTTAGATTCAACAATTAACTTCGTTTTTTGTCCCTCTTAACAGCCCTTTCTCAATAAGACTTGATTTCGGACTTAGCGACTTCAGGACTGTCACTATTCCTCTCTGTGAGCCCGAAAACTATGATTTTGACCCTCATATAGATTATTTATTAATATAATGTGGTCTTTAAATAAAAGAATATAATATATCTTCAAAGATTCTTAAGTGTAAAACTGTTAATGAAGAATTATTTCACTAAGTGTAATAGATGTTGATTCTTAAAGTAAAAAATAATATCGTTTTCATGGAAAATGAGCTGACAGAGCATAACAAAATTACGCTGAAGTTATACAATTTTTATTTATTAGATATATACATATAGATGCTAAAAAATATATTGTGCACCTTTATGTGAAATTCTTAAGTAAGTAAATTTACAAATCTAAAATTATTTATAATGTATCTTTTTAGTATGATGTATAATTGTATTTTATAAATATTTTATACTTTCTTTAAAATTATCTTTCTTAAGGAAAAAAAGTTTAACCATTTTTTTCTGAAAAGAAATTCAAAAACGTGATTATAACTTGAAAACACAAACAAGTTCTGAAACACGAATATATACCACTTTTACCAGCTTTAGGTTTAATTTGCTAAACTACTCATATTTTAATCAGATATTATCAAAAGAATAAATTCCTATCTTAATCATAAGATTATTTTTAAGTGAAAGAAAGATTAGAATATTTATAATCCAATTTTAAGTGTGTAAATTACCTGCACACAATGTATCCAAAACTAAATACACTTATCCTCTATTTCCTGATCAAAAGTGCTTACAGTTGCCATAATTTTTATTGTTATTTATTAGACTTTTGTTTAAATTACCGATTTATTTTGATTCAACTACACTTCAAAATTATGTACTTGAAATAATTTGTTAAATTTATTGCATTTTAATATTAACATAAACATACATACCAATTCACTGGAGTTGTAAAATACGAAAATATAGACAAGTACTTCGACTGACATAAAATGAAATACTAAATTGAGAAATATGTTAACTTATGAGACAAAACAAAAAATTACAAAGATGAGAATACTGAATTTTTATATGATTTAAGATGAAATTAAACTGGAATTATGAACAAAAAGAAGTTTAAAGTCAAAATAAACATAAAGTGATATTATTACGGCATAGGAATAATTGTTTTACTGGTTTGGAATTGTTTGCATATAAGCAAACACTGAAAACTACTCGATAGCTGTAAATGAGTTCTTTGCTACAATGCATTTGATAACATCTCAGGGTTCAGAATTTTATATTCGTTTTCTGATAGCTTAGGAAAAACATATATCTTATAAATAACTAGTGTCCTAATTCTAATCAACTGTTCCCGCCCTTTCATCAAATTCCTTTAACCTTGCACAATGCCGACTTCTCATGCGAGTTTTGTTTCTGGATATTTTTCCTCGTGATTGGCTGTAAGGTATAACATATTTGTATACTTCTATCTTCTTCTGCAGAGAAAAACACTCTCCAATGCTTAGCCTTCAAAGATTAATACTTTTCTTAACCTTCAAATATAAATACTTCTCTTAGCCTTCAAATATAAATAATTTTCTATGCATCTTAACTTTAATAAGTCAATGTATGTATTTATGTTATTAAAATGTTAATTGCTGATGTTCGTAAGGTTATATTTGCATTACAATGTCTATACCGAACATCAAGGACTACTTTAATTTAAAACTTTATAGATGCTTAATTTTATGTATCTAAAATAGTTAGAATAAAATTAGTTCAAAATATTTAAAGTAAAGTTTCCTATGCTAATTTTTAACTGACTTACTGATATAACTATTTACTTTATTAAATTGGATAACAATTCAAAAACAGAACTAAGACAAACTAGTGATTTTAAATTTAATTTTCTGTTACTGTAAAAAAGTTTAATTTGAATAAGAAAAAATTTTTGTGTGTGTACTATTTTAAAATGGAAAACTCAAATGTAATTAAACATTCAAAAATCATTATCTTTTTACTTAAGGATTTTTGTCATGAAATGGAATAAATATTTTTTTATTTAAAAATATCACATTTTTACTAATACAAAAATTTTTTTTAAAAAAAAATTGAAGTGTAAAAAGATAAAAAATAAAAAGTTTGAAGTGTAATAATTGAGTATTAAAACAATTATATTCGTATAGTTCATTCATTCAATAAATTCAGTAGATTCTTAAAGTACATTCCGGAATTTACAAAATCGAATAGAAGAAAATGAAGCTCTCAATAAATTATATACTTTTTTTAAAAAATTTTAATGCTAGCCATAAATTTATAGGGACCATAACAGAAAGAGTTAACTGAAACTATATCTCTCAGTATATCTGGTTTTCTCTATTAAAAAACGTCGGCATTAATAATCATGAGAGGGGGGCCTAAAATGACATTTAGATCTGACTACCTAATGTCAAAAGTTTACAATTAGTGATCATTAACTAAATGATTTGCTTATATAAATACACACACACACATTAAAAAATATAAAATGAATAAAACGTGTTCGATTTTGTGGTTACTTCTGTATTAAAAGGGAAACATGAAATGTACCAGTATATATGTTGAGTGTGCTACTAATAGACATATACTGAAAAATTCTCTAAATTTACTGCCAATTATTTAAAAAGATAATGAAAGGTTATGAAAAAAGAATATTTTTATATAAAATAAGAGAGTTGTTTTGTTATAACGGTTACACCTTTTTAATGAAATATTTAGACTCCAATTTTGCACCTGTTTTCCATGTAGAATAAATCTAGAGTAATGGTAAAACTTAACATGAAGAGATAGTTTCCATTTGGTACGATAGATGGCGATACCATTGTGAAAAGATGAAAACTGGTAAATAAATAGCAGTCACCTTTCTTTATGAGAAATCTGATGGATGAATAAGGTAAAATATAGCACTGTTATAGAGACAAAAATGTTGATTAAATGTATTTTAGACTAATCACACACACACATCACACACACAAATCAGAGGCATTGATAGATTTTTGTAGCTTAAATTGTGTTTACTAGTTTTTCTATAATCTTGCAACTTTGATATTTGATATTGCTTAGATAATTAATGCAGTTATTTAAACTTTTTACAATTTTATTACACTTCACGTGTCTTTTTTTTCTGTAAAAATAACAGATTTCAATAGTTCACAATAAATTTTCTTTGTCTTCAGAAAGATGCTGCATTCATTCCAAGGTATAGTAGAGAAACATTTTCCCAATTAGTAGATATTTCACAATTTTTAATTATAAATGGATTAAAATAGGGCACTAAAACGTTAGTACAATAATAAAGAAAAACACTTGAAACAAAATTTATGGTTATTTCCTTTTTCAAAGATGAGAGAAATAAATATATAATACTAATTATTAACGTATAAAGTGCATTTTATTTTATAATTACTTATCAATATCTTGAAATTATCATTAAGTAAAAATTAACTTTGAGAAATAAATACTTTTGTAAAATATTTTAATAAATTTGAAAATTATATTCCTTGGATTGAGATTACAGTTTAAGCATTACTTTTCTTTTGAAATATAAAATAATAACTTCATCAATAATAATAATTTTTCTAAATTATTTTTGAAAAGCTTTCTTTAGAGGAAATGTATCACATACTTGTAAGTACTATAATAACAACAAATTCTAATTTACAAAAGTATTTTAGTAATAATATTTTATTAATGTATGAATTTAATCATTTAAGTATTTTGAATCGCAATTTATTTTTTGCTAATTGGTATTTTATTCCCATTTAAAAATATGATAATAGTTATCAAAAAAAATTTGCTACCCGAGAGCATTTCAAGCTTTGGCTTTATATTATTTTATAAAATTCGAGCACGGAATATCTCCAGACTTTTTTTAAATACTGTCTAAGATTAACAAAAAGTATTTTTAACTATTTTAATAATAAATTAGTAAGACTTCTTAAACCAAAGTACAATGCTTTTTAAGTCTAAAGAATTATTTTGCTTAGAATATGAACGAATAATGAATATATGAAATGTTTTTGTTAAATTATTTCAAATTCATGTATATTTGTATGATAAAACCATAAGCATTTGCCCTTAAATTTTTTCATCTTATATTAAATTTTCAGAATTTGATATTTGTTCATATGTTCATTCATATTGTTGACTATATATATATATATATATATATATATATATATATATATATATATATAATAACCATCAAATATTCGAAACCACAAAATATGCAATTGAATACAAGATTAGATATTCGACTCATAAATCTTTTTTTTATTTATTCATAGTAATCATACGAATTTCCAAAGTAAATCTTTATATCAAAGTTAAGTAAACCAAATCAAATATATAATTAGAACAGTTTTGTTTTCACGCATCAAAATATAAGTAAATGATTTTAGTTAATTTAAAATTTAATATTTAAACGTTATCTTTTAATTTAATTTGTGTGTTATATATTTATTGTAATATATTTTATATTTATGTTATTATTAGTTATGAATTATTATGTTTTGATAAAATCTCAAAATTTAGCATAAACAGTTTAAAATTTCAAAGAATGAAAATAAGAAATGTAGTTTAATATATATGTTACTATAAAAGCATTAAGTTTGTTAAACCTTAAGTTTTACCAATAAAACCAAGCTTTTATCAAAGTGGCTAGGTAAAAGTCTAAAGTAAGCTTTTATGAGATTTAATTTGACCTTTTAGCAAGTCTTTGTGGTAAAACGTGGTAGTCACAAGCACTTACTGATAAAAACCCGAAATGAGGGATTACCTATGATAAAAAATTTCTATTTGCAGATATATTTGTGTACAGTGAATCCCAAAATGTATGGATATAACATACTTTAGTTATTTAATTGATAGTATAACTTTTAAAATTAATCAAAATAATGCATGATTTAAAATTATATTGCGGTCTTGTAATTATTTTTCAAAGGTTACAAGAAATAAAAAAATGGAATATTTTTATACTATTTTACAAATATTATCCATGTATAAAAAATGAACTCGTACATAATTCTCTCTGGATAACACAACTGAAGAGATATCAATCACTTTAAAAATAATTTTGCCTGTATTAACTACAGGTAGTCACTTAGTTAATACAGGCAAAATTATTTTTATATATTTTTGATAATTTAGGAAAAATAAAAAGTTTAAAAAAATTAAGTAATTTAGGAAAAAAAACTTTAGTTTTTATTAACTACTACTATTTTAATATTTCTTACGATCTGCTTTAACAAAACTTACTGTTATGGAATTTTAAGTTACAAAATTGATTAGTTGATTCGCACTACTCTACTCTACTCTAACACATTTTTCGTAGTACACTTTGAAGTGTTGAACTTTGTGAGTCTTTATCCCCTAATTAAAGAAAATTTTATGACTTCTCAAGTCTTTTAGTTAAAAAAGAGCCAGATATATACTCTGATACAACGAATGCAATTATCAATTAAGTTCAAAACGGGAGAAAGCTTCGAGAAGATCTAAGAAAGGATTTCAGATGTGGGGAAATTCTTTCTTAGGCATCTGATCTATGGAGACAGCGTCTGCTAAAAGTATTCTGAAACTTGCTAGCTGACAAATATTAAAATAAAAACATTTAATAATGATTGAAAATCGAAAAAAAAAATCAGTGATGGTCATTATTATAAATTTTAAAGATGACGAGTTTTATGTTATTGTTTCTAAGTTTGGTAAATTAAAAACATTTTTTATAAGAAACCAGTTTATCATTTGCAAAGAAATTTTTTTTAAACTTCGCAGAAGTTTCTATAAAAGAATTAACTGTATGTGAAAAAGAAATCTTTCTATAGTTAGGGTACACTCAGAAAATGTAACTCTTCAAGCAGAGTACTAGAAAAATGGGCTTGTGCTAATCAGTTGATTTACTTTGTAATTCAAATTGGTAACAGGTAAATCAAACTTGTAATATGGTGTGTGAAGTTTTAAAATTCTAATATTAAAAAGCATGCTACTATTTTCTTATTTTTAAAATTTCATATTTTTTTTAATTATCAGTTTAAATTTTTTTATTATTGTTAAATTATTTTTAAAAAGTATTGAAATCACTACAGTAGTTAAAGAGAGAATTGTCCATTAGTTCCGATTTTTCACATAGGATCGTATTTGTAAAATAGCATAAATATTGTATTTTTTTTATTTCTTGTAACTTTTAAAAAACAATTGTAAGAAAATTCACTAATATAAATAATACCTTATTTTGATCACTTTTATAATTTATACTATCAATTTAAAAATTAAAGGTGTTGGTAACTGCAAGGTTTTACTGCATAGACTTGGTAAAAGTCCAAATGGAATCCTATTGAAACACACTTCGAACTTTTACCAACCCAATTTGGTTACAGACTGGTTTACTGATATAGAATAAAACTTACAAAATTTCGCTCTTTTATGGTAATATATACAATAAAGTACATTTTTCTTATTTTTGTTCCTTGAATGATCAACTTGTTTCTGTTAAAATTTTGAGATTTTGCTTAAATGCTTTGTTCATCTACAACAGGGACTTATATGTATAAAACTCTGTCACAATAAATTAAAATATACGTCATCAACAATTTTATGGTATTGTGAAGATTTAGAATTATTGATCGTTTCTTTTCGCTCAATCTACATGTAATTTAAATATTTTATCTTCACTTATTATATACATGCTTTTTTTTTTACAATTTAATTTAATTTTTCTCTTTTTCCTAATTTTTTTTTAATTTTATAAATGTACTTCTTATATATAAGTCCCAATGGTAAGGAAATTAAAAGCACCCAAACATTACAATTGTTTAATGAAATTTTTTGTAACTCGTTCAATTAATTAAAATTATTTCTGAAATGAAATACCTTGAGTAAATATTTCTGAGTTTATTGAAATAGTCTGACGTTATTTAAGGAAAAATAATGATATATGCTCTTTGTAAAACAAGTTAAACAAAACTGAAAAATAAATAAATGCATATATTTACAACACAGTAATAATTTTTTATTTTATTCCTAACAGTAATTGATGAAATAAATATTTTGCTTATATACATTTTAATAATTTTTATTTGATTTAATTTTTTTTTCCGCTAAGATCACATTTTATCTTTTCATTATTCGTTTAAATTTTACTCAGTTTCTATCAAACTTTATTCAGTTTTTATCAAAAATGAACTTAAAATATATGTGGAACACACATTTTTCTAATATCCTGTGAACATTTTGAAAATAAATAT
>JAPDSC010009164.1:829822-844267 GCA_026290005.1 Latrodectus geometricus | reverse complement strand
ATGGGAAATTAAAAAAATTATTTATAAGAAGAAATTTCATTATGTTAAAATTACGAAAAAAATTTATTCTCGTAGCCCAAAAAATAAAATATTTATAATAAATATATTCCCAATTGTTTTTAAATAATTTATTAACATTCTCTAAAACTTATTTATAAACATACAATTAAATATCTCCTTAAAACAAAATATTTTATAAATTAAATATTATTTTATATAATGCTAAGAGTAAACAGAATCTGTGACTTGAGCTTAGAACTTACATTGATAGGGTTTAATAAGATTTTTAGGAAACTTATTCAATAGTAAGGAGATTGTGGAAAGGTAATTCTTTTTAAGAATACTCATTATTTTAATTTAATTTGGTTTACAGCATACATAAATTTAATTGATGTATAATAAACATAGGACTTTTTTGTACCAACTTTTTATTTATCACAAAAAGGAAAGAGTTCGGTAATTATTAAAATTTCGTATTTTATGAAAGCACTGTTTTTGTTTCTTTTTTCTCCATTTTGTGAAGAAAATCATACTTTTTAAAGCATTTTTTTAAAAAAATAATTTAACTTTTTTAAAAAAAAATTATTTTTCATTATTAAAACAATAGTTGAAATCAAATTGTAAAACGATGAAACATTGAAAGAGGCAGTTATTTCCTGTAGCCATTCAAATTTTCTTGTCGGGAGCATAACAGATGGACGCTCCGGTTTTCCACCCCCACAGGAGAAGCGCTGTTCAAACGAAGCGGCGGTATAAGATTCATTCATCTGACAACAGCAAGCAGATATGAAAGGGAAGATAGCTAACTTTAGGACAGGTTTTCCAAAATATGAATGCGCTGGGTACATCCTAAATTGGTTGATTTGGGAACCGCTTCATACGGGTGGGAGGGTGTTTAAAGACTGGTATTTGTGGGGGAGGGAAGAGACCGATTTATAAGACTGTTAAATAAGTGGTGCGGTAAAGTATTCACCCAGCTGAGTAATGATGCTTAGTAGCAGAGTTAACCAACCAAAAGGGCACTCTGTGAGGAGGAGGGGTGGGTGTGTTGAGGATGAGTGGATGCAATTATGGACCAGCGATGGTACCTATTATATTTGCAGGAAAGGGAGTCAGAAAGTGACTTTGCTAAAGTCAAGCGATTTTTAGTCTCTTGAAAAGGGTATGGGGAGTTAGGCCATTGTATCAGTTGCTAAATCCATGTTCATTAGGGAGCCGCACGTACGAAGAAAATTGAATCACGTAGAGAGGGAAAAAAGGAAAGGGTGTGCATTTTCCGTTGTAATTATTGAAAGATATTCAATGTTTCCAATTTCAGATTCAAAGTTTTAAAATGAAAGGAAGTCAAATGAAATTTTGTATTCTAAATGCAAACTACGTCATCTTTTCAATAGATAATATACTTTTCTCATTCCGGGAAAGTGTTACTGAGCTCACACCCGATGTAATTAACAATTTATTTCATTAAATCCCTTACTCCAGTCGCGGTTCACAGTTTTTAATCAAGAATTAATTATATTTTTATGTGCTCAATACTTTTGTGTGTATCATTCAATAAAAAATGTAAGAACCGCTTAACTTTTTTTAAATGCATTATGTTTACAGCGATGAATTTGATTAGAATAGAAAGATTAATCCTAACATTTCTTAGAATTAAACTTTTTTAATTTAATTTCTATATTCTTCTTTAGTTTTCTTATGTATTGAAAAACTAGCTTATAAATGAATTGTTAGGTGAAACATTTTCATTACACTGAACATTTATTTGATGATCATTATTTTGCTTGCACTTGTAAAATATTTTGAAATTAAAATCAGCATCAATATACGATTTGCTATCATTTATCTGATTAATTAATTTAACTTTCAAAATATCTTATATTCAAATTTAATATTTCTTTAAATACTTGTTCTTAGAAATTATTTTAAACTCGCCCGATTCTTTAATAACGATCTGTAAAAGAACATTTGTGATTGAAATATGTTTTATAAGTTATTAACTGTTTATTGTCTCTATAAATTTTCTTCATGTTTCCAACAAAAGTTAAGTACTTTATTTATATATTTCAGAAAATCTTACATGCGTAATAAAGTATCCAAGAACATATTATAAGGTACAAAAAACTTTTTATTTTAAGTATAAAAAGAATAAAATTTTAAAAAGAAACTATCTTTTTTTAATAAATATTTTGCATTTAAGTTTGAAATTTCCCATTTGAATATTTCATTATTTTACTTACAAATTTTTAATAAGAAATAATTCTTAAAATTATACTCAGTTCAATTAGGTCATGGTATTAGTGATGGACTTTTAAATATCTTAAAACTTAAATTTCCCATAGAATAAAAATTATGTGATAAGAAAACTGGCAAATGTTTTTAGTGTTTGCCTAAAGTGATATTGATTGATGTGAATATTTCGGTATAATAAGGGCTCTTTTATAACTGAATATTTATATTACTCAATCATATATACATTGACATTGGCTCAATTCCATAAACTTGGCTCTCTATTTTTTATACCTAACAGTTTTAAAGGGACTGTAGAATGATTTTAATTAATTAAGTAGTATTAGTCTAGTTTCAAATATACTAAATAAATGCTAAAATTTTTATTAGGATCTATTTTATCTGTGAAATTATGTTCTGTAATGTGCAATGTTTTATAAAGTAAGTATGTAACTTAATGTAATTGATAAAGTCTTCACGAATATATACTATTTCTATAAGGTAATAATAATGATATAGATGATAATTAATCAACAGTAAATAAAAATTATTCGTTATTATTACAATTTTTAAGAAAATTGTGTTTTAATCTTTTAAATACACACAAATATGAATTTATTGTTATCCATCAATCACATGTTATATAATATTTTAACATTTCAAGATAATATAATTCGCAATAGGAGATCCGGATTCAACTTAAACTAGAAGTAAACAATAGGATATAGATATTAAGTTTCTACTTTCTAAAAACACTTCTGTTTTGGTGGATGCTTGGGAATGTTTCTGAGTTTTCACATTTGTAATATATGAATACAATATATCAATGATCAATCTTCCTGGATTAGAATATGTTGTAGATGCTTAATAAACAAAACGCTACCAGGTTATCCATTACGTAGAGTCAAATTCACAAGTGACTCTTTATTTAACCATTGGTTTTGGAATGCTCTAAAAGTATTGATTTATCTGTGCAACAGAATGTGATTATCTCTGATTACGTTTAACATTCTGTAAATTCTGCTCTTATTAATTTTATAGAATTATCCTTACTTTTACATGTTCTAAAAGTAAAAAAGTTCAAATCGTTAATGTTTATTTGCCTATTTATATTTATTAATTTCACCAAGAATATAAAAATTAATAAAAAGTAACATTTTTAATCATATCCTTTCTTACGTCATATTTGTAAACTGAAAAAAAATCAAATTATTACTAAATAAAAAGTTTTCTACATAAATAAGAAAAAAAAATTATTGCTAAATAAAAGTTTATACATTTTATAAATATATTAAAATCATTTTTCTTGAAAGATAAAAATTTAACTAACAATTTGAAAATGTTGTTTTAAATGACATGAAAATTTAAATTTGTATAATTATGTTATGTTTGATTTAACGATAGAAAACAACAAGATCCATATTTAATAATAATAATTATTTATAGTTTCCCATTGCCAAAAGGATTTAGATCTGCAAATTCTAAAGTTGAAGTCGTTAATAACGACTATACGAATTTATTAGCCATATATGCCAAATATAATCTTATAATGACCGAAAACAGAAGCTATTTATATGTAATGGCTAAGAATAAATACAGCATAAATATAGTAATGTGTTAGGTTAATTCAATAGGAATAGGTAAGTATGTGTGTGTTAAATTAATTCAGTTAGACTTTAATTCTATAAGCGAATTCCTTATTGCCTTCACATTGGATGAGTAATATTTTAATACAGAATTACGTTTCTAAAACTGGGATATTTGAAAACATACTTAATCCCTCTAGTACATATTTAATTGGTTATGGAAATAGTAAAAAGTATTTAAATTTGCATTCTCTTTTACTTTTTATGTAAATATTAATGCACTTTAATATTTAAGCAATGGATGAAAAAAATTAAAAAGAATTCTTGAATTATAAACAAAGAAGTAACTTTTGAAAAAAATATTAGAACGTAATTTGGAAAGAGTAAATAAAAGGAACTAAAAAAAGTTTTCAAAATGAGGAAAAACTGTACAGCTCAACAAGCATACATAAAACCTTAGAGAGAAAAGTAACGTTATGTGTTTTCACAAGAATCTAGTATTAGTGTTTGGTAAAATGTGTTCACAAGTATCAGCAAACTTTGATTTGGACTTTCAAAACAATAAATTTTTTCGGTTTAAATCGGAAAATAATTTATATTTATTTAAGTTTTCCAGTGTTATTTAAAAACATTAATTTTTAAAATTAGTTAAACAAATATTTTAAATACCATCTGTATCTGTCTTTATTTTTTAATTTGAAGGCTTTGAAAAAGACATTAGAAATGTTTTTTTGAATTAAATTGTAAATACATAAAGATTATAAACATGTGATCTGCATTTTTTATTTAAGCTGCTTACCTAAAACTTATAAACAAAAAACACTATCATTTTCAGATGATGTTAATAAACTATAAGGTTTCGATTGTATAAAAAAGATAAATATTTTTAAAATTTTAAAAAGAAAAATTTATTTCTGAATAAGAATAAAGGAATAATATTTGTTCTTTGTGAAATAGATTTAAAAAGCTGTTTTAACATCATTATTTTTAATTTAAATAATTATTGGTTTGTTGCATTTTCTCATTCATTACCTTTTAATTTTTTTAATTTTTAGAAATGGATAATTTTAATTTCTCCTTATTTTGCTGAGTTATCATTTTATCTTTGAGGTTCAATCGTTTGATAGGAATGCCTATTAAATTCTCTATTTTCTTAAGTAATTCAAAGTTCAATGAATGGCTACTTCTATGCATATTATTCACAGCGAACAGTATACATAAAAGTAGCTATTAATTAGTTCAAATAATTCACATCACTCAGTTAAGATAAAGCAAATAAATAAAATACAGCTCATTTAATCATATATACTATATTAATATGTCCTTACTTTTGCCGCAACAAAATCCGTTTTTGTTTAGTTGAATTGAATTATTTATTTAATGAATTTTAATTAAATCTATGCGAAAACATTTCCCTGTTATTTATATAAACCTTTTACTAATACAAAGAATAACGGTCTCCATCTTATAACTGAACTTTGATCAGTAGGTATCTAATAAATCGGTCCTTATACATAGGAGAAATGAGTATCGAATGTAATTTTATACCATGTATCTGTGCCCAGTTGTTTTTTGGGAAATTTAGTTTCTATCTAAACGTAAGTATTTTTTACGATAAAAACTCAGTTATAGCCGAAAAGTTATTTTTATAGCAATTATAAAATTAATCAATTATAGCAGAAAAGAATATAGCTTAGTTATTCCTTTCTGTTATAATTGATTAAAACTCAAGTGTAATAGAAAGGAATTTTCGAAAAGTATTCAGCTAGTTGAAAAAAATTTCTGTAAAACAAATTTAAAATTAGGTTTAAATAGAAAATTATAATGTGTAGATAAAAGTGATAAATAAGTTTAAAATGCTGGGAAATTGTATGGGATAAATTGATGATAAGTTTGGTCAATTTTTTTCTGTAACTGATAAAAAAAATAGCGTAATTTTTGTATTTTTGGCTTATATAATAATATCACAATGACTTTCCATTAGAAGTAAATAAACGATAAAATTACAGAAGAAAACACGTGAAATGTCAGCAAGGCCTTAATTTACAGTGCAATAAATTCCGACTGCTGTCAATATTTAATAACTAAATTAGGATTTAATAAGACTTCTTTGTGCAATTTTATTGCATTTCCTAAAATTCATAACACAACAATAAAACTTTTATCAAACAAAAAAGGCTCAGAGTCTGAATCCAATGACTTATAAAGAGCTAAAATTTTCCAAGTATCAAAGCAGACATTATCAAAAAATTTGTCACCCTCGTTTTCTTGCAGTAAAAAAAAAAAAAAAAAAAAAAAAAAGAAAGAAATTCCAGTCATCTCACATTAAAAAATAAAAAAAAATGAAAGGAGCTCCGATCCATTTCGGGGTAAGCAAAATATTTGAGAGGCGATGTCTTTTAACAATGTGAAGACACTCCCTTCTCCCGCCCTCTCTTCAAAATCTCAGATGTCCATCAACACACACTCCAAATGGTTTACGGCTCAGTGGCAGAGCAGATCCAACACGTGCATTCGGAGCACCCCAGCTACATAGCAGTTCATACTCGTCTGGCTATGGTCATATGTTGGGGGCTGAATCAGGGGGGGGTATACGTGATTTGCTCCAGAAGCAAGGAAAGGAATCCGTCTTGCACTAAAGCCTCCTTTCTTTCAGTGTCCCGTGACTCTTGCTTCTCAAATGAGACATTTTAGATCGTTTTAGACCTCACACTCAGATTTTCAATTTGGTGTTTGAAGACAAGTTTATGCTTCTCTTTTATAAACACATCGAGAGTGATATGATTAAACAATTCTTGTCTACCCATTTATTGTTTTTAAAAGAAGTTCCGCTTATTCCATTTGTATAAAGTTTTTGATATATAATCAGATATCAATTTATAATTTTATACAAGTTCCAATGTTAATGTCTTTATATGAATTAATAAAATGGGATTAAAATATTTAAAGTCTTTTTTATGTATAAATCTATATAGTTTCTGAAACTGCAGAGCTTAGGAAAATATCTTCAAATACATATAACGACTTTTAAATTAGAGAAAAACATGATATACTTTTTTTATTAAACATACATTAATGATTATTCACTAAATATTTCATAATCTATGCTATTCTGAAATTTCTGCTTGCTCGTGGGTTCAGTTAGTTATTTATTAGGTTGCTATTGGTTTATAATTTAAGTGAAAGAAAATTTGTATATTGTATTCTTGATTTATATAAATATGGAATTTATCTCAAAATGTGCTTATGCAGGATTACGACATTCTATTGCAAAATCAATAAAAAAAACTTTCACACTCAATAAATCCATAGGTCAAAAAAAGATCGTATTTTTTGGAAGTGTAACATTCGAACGCAATGTGCAAAATACATTTTTTAAATATTAACATTTTTGGCCAAGATAACCTCAGTATTGGACTTTATAATGAGGTTCAAACTTTCCTCGAAATGAATCACTCCAAAATAAGCACAACACACTGCAAATGATATGTTCAGCGTCTTCCAAAAGACAATCGCTAAACATTTTCCACCAGAAACTAAAATGTAATAATATTCGCTAATAAGGTGCCTTGAATACGGAAATGACTAATTAAATAAGTGATGCCTACATTAAATTTAATTATTTTTGTTTTGCAATAGGAGTCATTTGAGTTGATATCTTTTTACTATTATGGGTGAAAAACGGGCATAGTGTTGTCTAGTTCGGGATCTACTAGTATCTGCATCCTTGGAGTATTCCAAACACAACATCCTTGATAAAAAAAAAAAAAGGAATGAATGATTAAAAGAAGGTGAAAAATATATAAAATAATGATTTTATTTTAGTAAAATCAAACAAGATAAAAGCCACGTTGCCTGTTGAGCTAATGGTGTCGTGCTGGAAATTGGAAGATTGCTGGATCAAAATCTGTACAAATCGAAGATCGTAGTGTTTATTGATGGTGACTGGGCCATGTCAAATTGGACTATTCGCTATGTGCTCCAAGTGAAATAATACCTCCAGAGGTTCTTGGAGGTATTATTTCACTTTATTTCGGTGACTTCTGCTTCTAAATTACGATGGCCTATTTTTGAGATAAGGTCAGTACACCCAATGTGTATTAATATAGCCGTCAATTCTACCCCTTGTATTGTCAGTTTGCTTAAATATACCAGAAAGTCCATGAACTAGGAAATCACATAAAAAGTAACTTTGAAAAACTGATAAATATTTTCGATCAAATTTCTTAAATTATCTATTCCAAGAGTTTAGATTATGCACTTATATATAAATAAGGATAAGTGATAGTTAAATGCTTATAAAATAATTTAAAAAAAATAGTAGATTTGATGATATCTGGGAATGAAAAGTATTTTTCACTTGCTCTGAATTATTACGAATAACAGAAATATAATTAGAATTTGATTAACATTATCAAATTTTTCAAAAATGTCTAATTATTTTTGCCATGCATACATTTAATAAAATTCCTTATAAATTTTAATATAGAAAATGCTAATTTGGAAGCGTACATGCTCTAAATTTTTATACCAATCATCTACTTTTGTATGTTTGCTAACTGAATGCCAAAGAAAGATAGGAACAAATGCGGAGACCATAGAAAATTTTACTACTAATCACTGTACGATGTTTCTACTATTCATGATTTCACTGTATATTAGTTAATATGTAGATAATTTTTTAGTGGAAGCTTCGAGAATACTTATATTTGTGTGAGTGCATTGGGAAATGTTCATAGTTTTTTTTCTCATCTTAATTTAATACATTATCATGTACTTCCCACATAATTATATACGTTTCACTTATTTATATATTTTTTAAATTCATTTTTATGAGAGAGAAAAAATAGACACCATATTTTCCAACTTTATATTGTAATCACGCAAATTTCATTTGATCGTCATATTAGTTTTAATAAGAAGAAAGCGGTAGTAATAAAGAAATTTGTTGTTTCGACAAAATTAACGAACTTGACTGTAAAGGATGTTATGTTCAAATATTCAATCCTAAATCCCACTTAAGCCAAAATCATTCGTGAAAGTTTTAACATTACTGACTGTTTCTACTTAGAGTGAGGATTATCAACATAAAATGCTAACAAAATTCATTAACTTTTACCTCTGAATTTAATATTATTTGTGTACCCCATGTCATGTTTGCGCAATGATGTTCTCTTGCAATTTAATCAATGTAATATCATTAACTTCAAAATATTTCCTCTTATGTACATTTTATTCCTATTTAATTACATCTTAATTTTATGTCTTAAAAAATTAATAGTTTCAATTTGTTATAAAACAGTATTCCAAAAAAACAAAACATGGATTTCCTAAATATTCATTCTATAAAACTAATTTTACATTATAAGGAATGAACTTGCTGAATAAATTTTTTTTTCTTCTAAAATTATGAACATATATTCACAAAATTTTACAAGAGCTTTAATGACTCTTTATTTTTATCCTTTTATATATCGTTTACATTATAAATGAAACCTTGTAATGTGAATATTTGAACAAAAATTTCAAAAGTTCAGTATAGTTTTTAATAAGCTTAAATTTATGCATTAATAATTTGTTTTTATAAAGGTAAAAGGAGATGGTTTTTTTATTTATTTATTTTTTTTTCGTAATATTTAAAGCATCGGTTTTCTAGTGCGCAAACATAGAAATACAAATTTAGTTTTCAATATAGGATGGTTTTTAAGGCAACATTTTTATTTGATGTTAAGTGAAAGTTATGCAGACAAATGTTAATTTCTTTTAAGAAGATTAATTTAATATAACCCCACTAATGTATTACAGAAAATTAAATTTTAATTCCTTAAAAATTTAATGACCTTATATTTATTGACTAAATTGAAGATTTTAATTTAGAATCATATAGTTATCTTAAAAATAATTATCTTTCTGTTTTTTCATTCAAATGATATAATTGCCATTAATTTAGACTTGCACTTGTCTATAAAATTAATCTTTTTAGTTCTTTCTTTCCTTTTTTTATGTTAAATACTAAAAAAATGTCATTCTAACAAAATTTTATACTGAATTTTTCTCCCTCAACATATTCTTTTGTAACAAGTATGTTAATTGTGAAAGAAAATTGAATATTCACATAAAGACATGATTTCTAAATACTTTACATACCATTCTTTCCAACCGATTTACGTAAAATACGGAGATTGTTCATTACCTTCAGTGTTTGGTATGTTGAATATCCTATTCAAGTATCAGTAGTAATCAGCAAATATTCTGTACGCCATTTTTAATAGTCTATACCTTGGCAGAAATATCTTTTTGTTCCCTTGTTTATTACTGACTGCACCGAAATTGCCCGAGAAGAAATCTTAAGTGTAAGTACAAGAAATGCAATTTTACTGCCTTATTATAATTCACATATTTCTTTAACTGAAAAAATTCACTTATAACCTCATGGTAGTTTGGTACTTTATGGTTTCCTAAAAACATTCCTGTAACATTTTCAAAGAATTCCATGCTGATTTTTTAATTTTTTACGAAATTAAAAAATGAAACATTGATAAAACAAATCTTAACATAAGTCAATCAACTTCTTTTTTCATAGAATCTTCATCTTTCATAGAATATAATCTATAACTAATTTATGAAACATAGATAAAACAAAATAAAACCTTACTACGTATATACACAGTGTTTGTCTATGAAATTATATTGTGTTTATAAAGCGCTTTATCACTAGCTAAATATTTTATTTGGGAACCTAAAATGATTACTTTGCTTGTTTTAGGATTATTCATGGAATAAAATCTTTCCTTAAAATAATGAAATCCAGCACATTTGTTATTTATCACCATACTAAAATTTCGAAACCATGTTTTTGAATGAAGGAAAGTGAATAACTTTAACGTTGACCAATGAAGAATATTAAAATTCCTCTATCCAGGAATATATCATCCTCGTTTTGACCATTTCTAGTTCATTTGATGATTTTTCTTGTCTCTCTACCACATTCACACAAAAAATTACAAAATTTAGAATAGTCGAGTTTTGTTTTTCTAATTGTTGGGCACTGGGTGATTGACCCTTCGCCCACAACAAGGCCCGAAACTGCTACTCATTTAGCATTACTCGGTGGGCACCTGTGAACCAAGTCACGGAAACGAATAGCATTGCCCACGTCAACCCACCACAAACCCGTTTATAGGGCGGGCCACATTCCTCCATCATTTCAGAAGAAGAAAGGACAAAAACACATTGGTAGAGAGAGAAAAGATGGAAACGTCCATGCCAAAACCGGTATTCGAACTCGGGACTAACAGCTCAGGAGGCAGGAATGCTAACCACTCAGCCGTTTGCCGTCAAATTGTAGATTCATTAAAAATGCATTGAATTTTAAATCGCAACTTGTGCCCAACAAAGCTTGTTATATTGTAACAAGGTTTTTATATTTTCGTCTTCCTTCAGGCTGATTGGAAAAACTAACAGTAAGATGGAAATTTGTTACCATTGTGTAAAATGACAGCCTTCAAACTGGTTTTCGAAGAGTGAATAGTCTCCATTTGACTGTTTAAAATTCATGTGAAAGTACATCCATCAAAGCACAAATGTTGTTGCAATTACACTAAATAATTTTCTATAGAAAAAAATTCTTGAAAAAAACTCTTGAAAACTCTTTTTGATGTAATTGGGAAAAATACACTAAAGAATCCTTTGCAGGAGATTCCAACTTTTTATTCTGGAAAACAAAAGCCCAATCTGGAATTTGTACACATTCAAGTCAAGAACCGGCTTATTTAATTCGTCTTGAATAAAAGGATGATATTCTCATGAGGTTGTTCTTTCTTTAAAAATGGGATTCTTTAGTTTATAATTTTTTTAATCTTTATAAACTTGATATCTTCCTAATCTTCGATTTATTTTAATTTAATTTTTTTTATTTATTTTAGTAACAGAATGTGAACATGTTAGTTCTCATTGTAAGCTACTCGTCACATAATAGACGACAAATATTACTACTCTTGGATTTACTACTAATTAAGGCTATCCTTATAATCTAGAAATATTGCAAGAAATGATCTTGAGTTTCTCCCCAAACCATAGGTATGGAGTGAAACTCAAGATCATTATTGCAATTCATAGAATGATTTAAAGTTCATAGGATCATTGAAAACTCATAGAATCGCCAGCCCAATCAGCTAGTTACAGTATAAATGATAAAAGGCTGATATGAGGGCCCAGTTCTTATCTTAATCCCTATCATTACCGGCAAGATATAAAGCTTTTAACAAGTGGAATCAAACATCACTGTTGTTTTTTAACGATAAAATCTCCACAAACAACACAAAACATTCCTTACCATAACTAGTAACATAAAGGTAATTTCTTACCCATAATTATATATATATAAGGTTCGAATCCTATTTGGGTATGGACGTTTCCCCTTTTTTTCTCTCGCTCTCTCTGTATCTTCGTCCTTTCTTCTTCTGAAATGATGGATGAACGTGGACCACCCTATAAACATGTTTGTAGGGCGAGCACAAAAATTTATTAAGTAAATATCGATTACTTTTTGACAAGAAAATCCATACATTTCTTTTTTTAATTTCCACATAACACAGTAAAATATAAAAATTCTTTAAAAGATATATTTTCAAATAAAGAAAAGTATTTTCATTAAGGGATTTTATGCTTTTTAATTAGTGTGTACTTTTAACTCATTTTTCTCAGTTAAAAATATATTATTAAAGTAATCTCGAATTATACGCCGGATAAATTTTTTAAACTTTCTTTCAGCAGTCTACTACTAAACATCAGATTTTTACCCTTTCTCAATGGTCCTAAGAAATGAGGTTGTAATTTACAATGAAATCATTTTCTGAGTAAAAGAAGCTTTAACACTTTTTAGCCGTTTGAGTGCGGCGAAGCGCAATCGCGCTTCGCTTGTTAAGCGCCAAAAATGAGGAGAAGCGCGATAATGCTTCTCTTGTTTTGTTAATTAAATTGTTACGCATTCATTCCCCACTTTTAGCATATATATATATAAAAAAACTCTTCAGCAATCAAATGGTTAATGTTTTACTAAAATATCACTAAGAAATAGGAACAAGTCTGATAAGTAAAACACGTGAAATCACTCTCAACGAATTTTAGGAACTAAGAATTTCAAACTCTTTTGGAATTAGTTACCCATAATTTCCGCCAAACAACGAGAAACAGGAAGAAAACATGAAACGTAGGAATAAATATCATAAACGAACAGCAAAAACTCTCATAAAATAGTAACACGAGCATAAGCTTTATGAAATATAAAAATAAATAAAAAAGTAATCTGATTTTTCAGATTTGGATTACAACTTGCCCACCCTGTATTCTAATTTTTTTTATTTATGAAAACACCATAAGAACCTCGTATTATTTAAGACTCAAAATTAAAAGCTTTGACATTTGATTCCAGTGTAAACTTCAAAAACAAATGTAAAATTAAAAAACACCAATAACTTATTAGATATTCTTACATTATTTTGCTTCTGTCTCCCACGCGTTCCCAGTGAAGCTTTAGCTTGTTCTTTATCTTTTTGACAAACGCTCTCAAATGATACTTAAAAAAATACTTGGATAAACATTTCTCTTTCATAGAGACCCTCCTTGATTAATTTGAACGCGAATTAATTACTGAAATGCTGTCACATCTTGTTTCTTGTCTTGTTATTGCGGTGGTCTTTCGCTTGATGACCCTGCCAAATATCGACCTCTCGGATTTAGAAAGGGGCAACACTGAAAAAACACGTGTGCCTCAAACATCCAGCTGCGCTGCCATCCAAAGGAAGATAAATGGGGCTTGAGCCCCTCCCCCTGTCTTAATTGCTCCCGCTATGTAACCCGCCATCAAATTTGTTATCTGGTGGTGTCACCACTTCCTGCGCGAGCTCAAAGACATGCCGACGATCCTTGAAAATCGGAGATCCCGGCTCCCCATCAAAGGTTGTTCTTATAACTGGAGATCAACTTTTTATTTTGCATAGACCAATACTCCAGAACCTCTATCAGGCACAAAATCATCATGAAAATTTTAACATAGGAATAGCATTCTTATTTTCATACTATATTATTGCAAACTTAATTCTTTCAAATTAAAGAAACCGTCGAATTTTTCACTGTGATCCACGCCCCCTCAAAGACACGTGATCCTTTTGAGAGAAGATATATTGCTTGAGGGAATATTTGGTTAGAGAAGACCAAACACCAATGAGAGTCTTGGGAAAGTTTATCTAGCATATGAGTTACTCTCTGCTAATGATTATGTAGCTTTTTATTTTTTTCGTCGGAAGGTAGATTCTATTTGAAGTAGACCGAAGACGTGTCACATTATAATTGGTAATTTTACGTAATAACAAACTGGATAGGGTGCTTTATCACAGCTAATATGCTTTAGATGTACATGCATGTAAAAAATAAAATGCATTTTAACAAGAACATATTTACCAATATTTTTATAAGATTGACATTAAATTTCAAATTGTGTATTTTACAAATGTTTATAAATATATGTATACGAACTATCATTTATCGGAATCCTTTGTGACAATACTTATTCAAAGCTACTGATATATATATATATATATATATATATATATATATATATATATATATA
>JAPDSC010009164.1:798657-822848 GCA_026290005.1 Latrodectus geometricus | reverse complement strand
TATATGTGTGTGTGTGTGTGTGTGTGTGTGTGTAAAAAGAATATAAAAATTAGAATTCTAAAATATTTAAAATCTATTTCGGAACCCCAAACATATAACATTATTTTTTTGCGTATAAAATATGTGTCCCAGTATATTTGTTGTAAGTTCAATGAGTTGTTTTACAGAACATTGTTAATTGATTGTTCTGAAATATTATAATTGATTATATATTCTCAAATCTATACAATTAAAAAAATTTACCTTTAAAATGAATTAATTTTTGTAAAAGACAGTAAAATTTTATTAAAATTATTATAAAAAATAACATGTAAAAAGCTTATCAGTGTTCAAAAATACTTTTACATTTTTGGAAATATAATTTTTTGCATGCTTTCAATAGCTTAATTCTTTATTTCTTATTTTTCTAAATTTAAATATAGCATTTTCGAAAAAAATTTATTAAATTACCAAAATGCTTGGCAAATGTTAGAAACATAAGTACATATTTGTAAAATTTACTACATAAAAGAAAGATTAAGGTTTTTGTGTAAAATATCTCATTGATATTCAAAGTATATAAAGTAATGCAAATTCAGAATTTCGTGCTTATAACATTTTTAAGGCTTTTTACTTTTTATCAAATTTTTCATGCATTTATATCCTAACCAGATTGTTTGAAGCCTGCATTCAGTAGCACTGCTCATTTATTAATAAATATATATTATATTTATTACTATTTATAAAAGCCTGTAGTCATTGTCGATTTTGCATAATATTTAAACAATTGCTTTCCCCATGTTATTTTTAATTTTGAAAATAAAGAATTAAAGAAAACTTGAAAACTTGCCACTTATAAAATTGTGCGGGGGTTTTTTTTTTTTTTTTTTTTTTTTTTTTTTAATATAGAGAAATGCAATTTACTAGAATATTTCTTTGATTTTTTTTTATCGTGAAAGAAGTATTTTTTTTTTATTTCCAAATGTTGTTGAAAAGTTTTTAGTTATATGATATTTGTATACATCATATAACTCTTCTAATTTTGATTTAACTAGTAAAATATATCACTCGAATATTTTAATTTCAGAAGTTACTATGTAGTTCAGTATACAAATAAATAAATTTTTGTCAGTTTTTTGATACCCTACAAAAAAATTTAATTAATGAAAGATATAAAATAAATAATTTTAATCAAGAGATATTAATTTAGCAGCTCTAGTAAAATATTTGCTGAAAAATATGTTTATTTAAATGCTTGAGGTTGTTTTCCCATTCGAAAGGTTTTAATCTGTTAGAGAGTAATATCAAGTATTTTAACTCTTCTGAATTGCATTAAAAATATTAGTAAGAAATTGAACTCGTTCTCTAAAAATTCCTATGAATTTTGCAATTTAGGCTTTAAATTTGTATGAGATCTCAACAGAATTAATTTTTTAAGGACACCATCAATACTCTTTTATTATATTAATTTAAATCAAAAGATAAATTTTCATATTTAACGCCCTTGCTTTCAAGGCTCCTTTAATTATTGGTCCATTTGAATTTATCAGAAACAGTTCTATGACATTAAGAGAGCCAAATATTTTTCTGATTGAGCAGAAAATCTTTGTGAAAGTAATTTAGAACATATAAATGTCAATTTTAGTTTTTGTCAAGCTCACAACGTATTTTCCTAAAGTTAGTTTGAGTACCAATAATTTAAGAACTAAATATTTGAAAAATTACATATTACACTTTAAAAAATAGGGGTAAATCAAAGGGAATTCGATGTACTACGACTGGATCAACGGGAATAGTGATTTGTTCTTGGTTCTCGCAAGTACCACGACAAGGAAGAACCAATTGGGTAATTGTTCAAAGCACTAATTTAGGGATGAAAAACTTTTAAACATATTTGAGGCCAAAAAACCCCTGAACGTTTATAAATAACCATAATATAATTTTTGAAAGCAATAATCATTAAAAAAAGGGAATACATTTTGTTAAAAAATCATTAAATTTCTATTTACTTTTAATTTTACTTTTCTAACTTAAGTTATATTTATTTTTATCTCTTATTTTCAAAAATTTATATTTAAACTGAATTTTTGATAATTTACTACTGCTTTGAAGCTGTCCCTTTTTAGCTTCATCCCTAATGATTCCTCAAAATATAAAATTTGGGAATTTTTTTCTAACAATTATTATTAAACTTATTATATATTAATAAACTGTTTTTGTTTTACCCATTTTTTCCGAATTTTAATTGTATATTTTTCCTTACATGCCTAATATCAAACATAAAACAATTAAAGATCAATATCTTTTTCTAAATCATTGGATCAGACATTTAATGATGGTGATACCTATTTATAAAAACCAAATTTTGCAATATTTTAATAGGCTTAAGTGCAATTTTTTCATTAATTACTTTATTTTTGACATTGTAAAAATGCTGAAATATTCTATTGTAGACATTATTCTTTGCACTGAATTTTTCTGAAAAAAAAAATATTAAATTATTCTTCCTTGATACTGCTGAAGAAAAATTTTACTAATAATTATATTGATTTTATTCCTGCATTTTTCGATATAATATATAGCAATAGAAATTTTCTGCATTTGCTTTCTTGCATCACGTGAATATGTTGCATTATATAGAAAAAAATCTCCCAAAAGTAACTACACTTTGGATGTTTAATGCAATAATTGTTCCACATGTCCACATACCCTTATAATTGTTGTCATCTGTTAAGATGCTCTCCAAGAGGTGATATTATAATTATATTGATATAATTTTAAATGCATCAATTTTTTTAAATTTTTAAGCAATTTAGTTAGATCTGGATAAAAAAAAAAAAAAAAAAAAAAAACATTTGCTTGAAAAAAGCCGAAAAAACGCCAATCCATAAATATATGTCTTAATGGAAAGTCTTCTTTTTGATTTTAGTATAAAACTTTTCCTTAAATGTAAAAAATATGATTAACAGTTGTCATTTGTCTATAAAGCACTTGTAATTATATATATGAAATTTATTGATGTTATAAATTTGTTATTATGTATATGATAGTAAAATATTTATTATCTTCATTTCTAATCACATACTGTAGTTCTCATTAGGAGAAATATTGTTTTATTTAGAAATTCCTTGTCAGCAATAATTTACAAAGCTATTGAAAGCGGCAAGTTTGAACATCATAATGAGAAACACAATATATCATATTGTAGCTAGTTAATGAAGTAAAATTTGATAAAAACAGGCATCGTTAAATACAATCAGTTATTATGTATAAATATTGCATATCATATTTTCTCATTTTTGTTTTATTATGATGAGAGAGAGAGAAATTGGCTTCAAAAGTCCAAAGTTTTATGTTATTATTTTGATATGATTTCACTAAGCGATGATTCTCGGCGCCGAAGGAGTGACATACACCGAGTGAAGTGACTCATTTACACTGAGGATCACTTTGATTCTAATTATGTGTTTTTATTATTCTAAATGGGATAAAGCAATGGTGTTTAAAATTTGAGTGAAAGCCTTGAAGAAATTTCTCATGTTAGTTTCCGCATAGAAGGACAGAATTAAATCTTATAGTTTTCTATTCAAAAAATTTATTAAAAGTAAAGACTACAGTACATTTATTATTTCTATTTAATATATGGGACTGCAATTATTTAGGCGGAATGTAATATTTTTAGCGAGACAGTTTTTAGAATATTATATTTACATTTATTTTTAAGTAATATTTATGCAAAAGATTTTTTTTATTTTACTTTTGTTTCAAATCCTAATTATTTTTTTAATAATACATTTAATAAAGTTATCTCTGTTTTAATAATACTTGTAAACTTCAACAATTAATAAACGCTAAAATCATTAACATTTGCCTTTTTAATTTGAGAAAAGTCACCATACGCTAAACATTACTGAGCAGCCTTATGCGATTGTTTTATTTCATAATATTATTTGAAATTATTGTTGCAATGTTTCACATATTTTATGGGAAGTCCACTTGAAATAGTCCTCTAGAGTTCTTTTGAGAGTTCTTCCTTGGTTAAATTAAAAAAAAAAAGTTATTTAAATTAACTTTATTCTTCGGTTTACCTATTTATTAGATCTTTCGACAATTTTATTTTTCAAATTATTAGATTTGTGATATCGGCTTTAATTTAGGAAATAAAAAGAAATGGTAAATTTGAAGGTTATTTCAAATACTATAGAATATGTGCACCTAAATTGTAACAACAAATAAAAATTAGCAAAATGCAATATAAATCTTTTAAGATATAAAATGCATATGTGTATCAGACACAAGTTTATTCATAATTTGATAAGAATAATCAAGATAAAATAACGCTATAGGATTGATTTAACATATAATATATGTATCATAATGTATAAATAATTAAATGTATTCAATATTTTATGAAAAAACTAATTAGTAAAACTATAAAAATATATATTGAAATTATGCAATTATATTTTGATTAATATATTTCATATTTACCACTTTATTTTTCAAAATTATTAAATTTAGTCACTATTGAAGGTTAGATATCACAGAAAAGAATGTCCAAGGTTATTATTTTCCAAAATGCGCAAGTCTCTATTTTGATTTATAAAATACTTTTTGCATCACTAATGAGTTATTCAAAGTGAGATATAATTAATGATTTATGGAAAATTTACATAGTACACATAGTGTTACATGCAAATTTTTTGTAAACCATTAATTACATTATTCTTGAAAATTTTTGCATGCGATTTAAAGTTCATCAACAAAAGATAAGGGTTTTCTTTTATTTATTTCAAAAAGAAATGACACGCACACACACACACATACGAGTATATTTGCCATTTTAAACTATGAAGGAAAATAGAAAAAATATTTTTTCAATATTTCATAATCAATATTTCATAAATCAATATTTTAGTTACAAAAATTCCAATGTATCTTGTAATAATTTAGAATTTTTGTCTAAATTATTACAAGATATATTATAATTTGTGTTAACTAAAATATTGATCTCTAAGACTTATTCTAAGACTCTCTCTAAGACTTATTCTAACTAATATAAGAGTCTGAAAAATCTCTCATTAGTCTAAAAAAAATCAAAAATTTCTATAGATTTTAAAGAAAAGTAGTACAATACAGAAAACTAGAAATTTCAAACTTGTATTTCATAACACACAATACCAGTTAAAGGTAATAAATGAAGCAAAGTTTCAAGTTTTAATCAGTTAAAAGACAATTCTACCATAGTTACATTGTTAAACAATTAAACTTATTATTGTCAAAAATCAATATATCTTCCATTAAACAAGTTTTCACAATTTGCTACTTAAAATATGTGATCATAAATTTAAAAAAAAGAAGTTATGTCGGACCATCAACAAATCATATTCTGAATGAACAAAGTACAACAAGCGTTGCAACAAATTCATTAACTTTAATATTTTGTTAATTTTATATTGCAATGCTTGCTCCATTTAGAATTTAAGGAAAAAATTTATTTCACACTACATAGACTTCAACTTTTAATTATTTTACCATGAGCGTGAAAAGAAGAACTGAAGGTATGAAGACGTGTGTTTCCTTTCTTCACCATAAAAGCTTTACAGTGAGTATTACCCGGAACGAGATGAAGAAGCTTCAGTTTTTATCACATGGTTTTAGGGTTCCTTTTCATGTTCACGAGTTGAGAGTGAAGAGGAATATTTTCAATTAAGTCTACATCCGAGGCAAAAGAAAGAGGGATTCTCGTAATGGAGTGGAGAGAGAAGCGTAACTTATGCCCGAGAAATTCCAAGGCGGACCACCCTCAACTCTTCGAGTGAGATTCGTTACGCAAATAACAAAATATTTTCTTACCAAGTATGGTATCAAGCTCCCCACATACGTCATTTTTTTTTCCTATTTTAGTTTTGTTTACATGTCGTATATTTGGGGAAGAATATTATATAGATTTCAATAAACCCATTTAATGAATTTGGCTTCAATAGAAGAAGGATACAATTCTGTTGTTACAGGTAATAGTTTAGTTATCAATGATATTAACAAATCGATTCATCTTAAGCAAAATAGAGTTTATGCGATGTATATACATCTTTTTATCAGTCTATAATGTGCAATTTATCTCTAATTCATTAAGAAATTGATTTATTATCAATTTCTTAATGAATTAGGATAAATTTGTAAAAAAAAATGAATACAATTAAATAAAAAAAATAAGAACAGTTTGTTGATAAATAAAATTAGTAAAATTTTCATGTGGTTCTTATATTTAGATTCTAATTCATTTTTTTTATTTTATAATATTGTTGAAAAAGAATATGATTTTTTGTCTCACAATGTCTGTAATATAAATCATATTGTTTTTGATCACTAAAAAGAGTCTTTCAATTTCCTAAAATATAATAATTAAGAAACAAAATTACAAAATAAAGAAGAGTTATCATTTGATTGGTACGTTCTTAGTTATTATCAAATACTGAGAGGAAATTTTGGATTACTACTTACAATCAAAACCATCGTTTTTTTTCAGTATTTTCAGAATTTAATATCAAATATTTAAATTAAGCTGTTGTCCTTGATTCGTTAAATATAACCATTTTACTTGTAGAATACTTTTAACTAAAAACTTACGAAAATTTTTTTAAATTAAATATAATTCACACAAAGAAAAGCTATAGTCAGTTGACAATATCAGCACTTCCAAGAAAACAAATGAATATTTTAAATTCTACTTTTGTAATTCTATACAATTAGTAATCAATCAAAATAGTTTTATCATTTTCTAGCATTTTTATTATTCATGTGGTCCGAATGGAAACAGGCGCTTATTTGTGTGAAACTGGTGTTTTTTCTTTCATCGGCAAAAATGTCGTTCTTAATAAACGGGGATCTCTAGTCGAACGAGTGGAACCTTCTCATGCCAGACAGCTATCTAAAGTATGTGATGATGTGAATCTCAATTTCTTAGTAGTCTGCAAATAGTTCTCAAACACTTAACGCTCCCATTTGTTGTCTGGCACAAGGAATAATAAAATGGGAAATGGATTGTTTGTTTCATACTTTAGCCGTAGCTTGTTTGCTGGAACACATGTGAAGAATACAACGCACACGAAAATAGATTTGGTATAAGGACGTCAATTTTGAGCGTGATAGAATGCTGTAACTTTCTGACTTTAGTCTTCTCTCCTTAAAATTCTTTTTATTGAGATACTTACCTTTCTTATGAGTAAATTTTATTGAAGAGAGAATTTTTTTGGGGGTATGAATTTTTGTTTATGTCTTTACATGAATTTTTTCAATTCCATAATTGTTTACTTTCAACTACATAATTAAGAATACTTATACACTTTATCATGCAATATTTTTTTCAATACTCCGAAAAATGAAAACAATTAAATTTATTTTGTAAAGGTTTTCTCATTCTTTATGCATAAATATTATAGATGACTCATTTACACTGTTGTTAGTTGATGTTAACTATAGTCATAATATTATCAATACAGTTACGCTATACTAATCTATATCAATAAATGTTTTAAAATTTTGTGGTTGTATTGGCAATATATCAATTCTTAAGGAAAAATGTTTTTTCAAAAAGTGGTGTACAAAGAGTATACTTAGTTCATCAGGTGGCATTTAATGTTTTATATCAAGGAGTAGCTCATACTTTTATGTATCGAAATATAAAATTTTAAGCCTATATTTTTGTAGAACTATTATAAAAGAAACGCGACCCATATATAGTATTTTAAATGAACGCTTTTTAAAAGATACAAAAGCTCTTCCAAATTACTTTTTAAATTATACACAATTACAGTTTTATTTAGTTTTTTTTTTATCAATTTTTACCATTCGTTTCTTTAGCCAGTATCTTTTAAATTATTTAAAATCATTATGTATGTGCAAATAAAATATATTAAATTAATTTACATTTACAAGTTTTTCAGTTTGATTCTATTATCAAGTTTGAAAGTTATCAGTTGTTATAATTTTGTTGTCTGGATAAGTATATTTTTTTCTCGTGTTCTTGTTTTTTAATAAATAAATATTTTTTTTTACACTAAGAGAATTGTTTTAGAATTTACTGCAGTAAAAAGTTTCCTTTAGAGCTACAGCATTTTCAAAAGTGAAATTTGGAATGATAACCAACTTATATTTCTTAATTAAAATAGTTTTTAGTTGAAACTTTATATTGTTTTATCAGGAAATAACTAAACACTATTAATTATGGCAACTTGTTTTTACTTATTTAATTTAAAATTTATATTATATCTCTGAAATTCCGGTAACTTATTTAAAAATTTGTAAAAAGTCAAAAAATTTCTCAATTTTCGAATTAAATTGTTGTTATTTCAGTTATAAATTTTCAAATTTTTTATAGCGATTTTGTTATTAGGTTTATTCAACCGAAGTAAAAATGGGATTTAAACTTTACCAATAGATTAAGATTCAAGAAATTTTTTTGTCTTTATCGATTTGTGCAATACGATCTATGGCATACTCGTGCATTTTAAAATTAATATGATAATAGCTGATATTGAATAAAGGGGCTAAAATAATGTGGAAATTAGGTAAATAAATAAATTTAAATGGAAGAAAATGCCTTTATGAATATTTTATTTAGTTATTATTTTTTATTAATCTGTATAATTTGAGAAAGAAAATGACTATAATAAATGAAAAGAATTTCTAGTATATTTTTAATAACAATTTGAAGCTTAAAATATGGGATAGCAGTCAACGGAAAACTTAGCTGTATTTGGATGAATTAAAAAACTTTATTGAATAAAATATAATGAATTAAGCACCGATTTCAAAATTAAACATAAATTGGTAGATCTAAAACTTTCTATCAAAGCATTTCTATTTAATGTAAGGAAAAGAAAATAGGACAATTTAACGGTATAATATTAAAAAAAAAATAAATCATTACAAAAACTGTAAACTATAAAGCAATTAACATAAGCTACACAAGAAATAAAAGTAGAACAGATTTATAAGAAAAAAAAAAATTGCTCGTTCCTCTCAAACTTAGCTAAGATTTTTTTTCTCTGTAATTTGATAGGAGCCAAAGAGAGGGGTTCAGCATCAGTTCCATAAGTTGTTGGGGGTCCAAGCAGTGACACATGTGGGTAAACAAGCGGAGCTCCTGCGTGTTGTTTGCGGCCGAAAGAAACAAACTGGAAAGTTGAAGATTAGCCACGCTCTTCTTATATACCGGGAAATGGCTAATCATTATCACAGTCGGCGGATGCCATTTATATGAGATATTTAAAATAGCTATATATAACCTAAGAACAAATCGTTTCAGCTTCCTGAAATAGAAACTGGAATTTTTCGCTTACTTACGCTGTCCAATTATTTCCTACTTGCAAATAAATATAAAGACAAGGCAGTTTTTCTAGAAAAAAATATTTCTTTCCCCGTTTAAAATGACAGTCTAATTTGTTATCAACGAATTTAGATTGTCTGAAAATGTTGTCGCTGCATAACGGAAGGAATGTTTTGCTTATAGTTTATTTATGCGCTGTATTTTCAAAACTGATGAGGCGTTAAATGCGATAGGTATGTGACAATAAACAATGCAAATAATAAAAAACATGCAATTAATAGAAACTACTACGTAATTATTTGTTTTATGGTGAGTAAAATCCATACAAAACTTTGATCTCAGTGTTAAACTTCTAAATGAATTCTGATATTCATTATTGACAGAATTTGATTTCAAATTTTCTAAAGATACTTCTTGATTTAGATAATTTCTTATGAATAGCTTTAATTAAGATATCATAATAAGATAACTTCTGTGGAAAGACATGACAGTAAAAGAAGAGTAATACTTCTTTAATCAAGATGAACAGTTTAGAAAATTTTGGTTGAATTACTTAATAATAAGAATTTTCCCTTCACAATATTAAAGTGTTATTTTGTGCTTCTTCTATGTGCACGTTTTTTAAATACCCCATTGATAGTTCAATGTTCTCAGTTAAAGAGACTATTAGAAAAAATTTAACTATGTTTTTCTTCTGTACTAGGTTTAAATTCATATAATCACACTAAATTATATTATTGAGAAAATAAGGTTGTCGTCGTAAAAAAAAATAATAATTAGAGAAACAAGTGTGTTTTATATTTTATGTCAATGGTTTTAAAAGAGATATATGTACACAAAAGAGTAAAGAAAAATGTTTAAATCTTCATATACATGGGCAAAATTTTAATTTATAGTTTTAAGAAACATTTAAACGTCAACTGCATTGCTTATTTCATTACAAAATATGAAACAAGTTATACTGAAATATATAGAATTTGTACTCATTTTTTATAATAAAGTCATAATAATATTTACTGGATATGATATTATTTATTAAAGTATAATTGCATATACTTGAAAACATAGCAATAATTAAAATTTTTAGCAGCGAATAAAAGACTTATTTCAGAAAAACATTATTTTTATGGTTAGGGGAATTTATCACGATTGTAAAAATATTTATATATATTTTTTTAAATATTGTATTTAAATAACATTAAAAAATGGAGTTTACATAAATATTTTTGATTTTTTGAGGAGAAGGAAATAATTTATTCTTATCAATGCGTGTATATATATATATATATATATATATATATATATATATATATATATAATGATTTTTCGGCAATTCCTAAATTTAACTAGCAATGTCCTCATTCAGCATTATTTATTGATAGCATATTTAAGAATATGTAAATAAAAGTTTGTTTCAATATTTTTCCATAACGAAGATTTTAAATGCCTAGTTTTTAACTTACAAAATTTTACATAAAAACGTAAGTATTTGATTTTGTTTTCCTTTTTTATTAATAAAATGGAATTATTATATAATATTTATATTTTCTTTAGATATGCATATATAAAAAGAAATTAATTAAAACTGGTTTCTATTTCCAAATTCCTGTTGGAAACTCTTATGATACCATAATCTAAGAACTTTTAAAAACCCATATTCAAAAAGAATAATACAAAAAGAGTGAATACATATGAAGGAATTATTATTTATTCTAAAAATAAAAGGCCATGGAAAAGCAAACTCGCTTGGTATCTGATATGAAACAGTATCCCAACTGTCCCAAACAAGGTATCCCAGAATGAACAAAGGGGTATTCATCTCTGAATGGCTCAGCATCTGACCTTTCCCAAGACATTTCCCGTGTTCATGGAGAAATGTAACCTCTCAAAAAGGTGGAGAAGATGTGGCAAGATTCACGGCTACGACTCGTTACCTTCTCTCAATGTCTGTCTTGTTAATAAAAATTACGGCAAACAGGAAACTTGGAAGTTGAATGCTTGTCTTTAAAAAGGCATCTTGTCCCAATGGAGAAAATACGATGGAATTGGAAAATGTTGTTGACAGCAAGATTCACAAACGTAAGTTTTTAAATCTTTCTCTGAGGATTACACGGAAAGATTATTAAAAACTTCATTTATTCCGAAGAATTCTTTTTACATTCACATGCTATAGCTCATGCAAAGCTTTACGCTATTTCTATCATTCAATTTAGATAATTATTATTTCACAAACAAAACTAAATTAGAAAATATATTTATTTTAATCATATATTATGGAATATATTTTTAAAATGTTTGGTGTGATAATTTTATGTAGTTAATACAGTTCTGTGGCATCAGAATAATCTTCCTCAATGATTCAAAATAAACGAGGTTTGAATCAGTTTCCTTCTAATCAAACTGAATTTAATTTTTACATGGAATTTTTAAATAATTCCGTAGTGGAATCCAATATGAAAGAAAATATGCATCTTTTAATCGTTTGTTTATGAATATGTTGTTTCTTATTTTTTTTAAAATTTATTCTACAATTAAAATAGTGACCAATTTTAGGAGTTTTGTACCTTTAATCGATTGACTCATTAATGCACTTCATTCTATGTAAATCTAAACAAACTAATCAAAGTGTTCCCTTTGACTTTTACAATTAATAATTTTATTCAAAATTTCCCATATAAACACTAATAAATTCAGTATTACAATTTGTATGATTTCTTGTTTGTGCGCATACGAGCTTCTATAATTATTTCTTAATTAATATTTCATAATGCATAATACAATTTATATTATTTTATATGCTAAATGGTCTCAAACCAACCATTATACTTCACATTCACTAAATTATTAATAAATCAATCCTAAAAATATTTTAATATATGGAAAATAAAAAAAATAATTATATATGTGATGCGTATTCTTCAATTTTAAGCGCACAAATTTATTTTTCTCTTGCTTTGTTTAAAATCTTAAATGACAAAAAGTCATATTTTTTGAAAAAAATTGCATTCCAGTTTCCCAGTATAAAAAGATAAAAATATTAAAAATTACAATACAATTAGTGGGTTACCTAAAAAGTTACAGTCCTTTTATAAAAGTAAAAATACTTTTGTAAAGAAAAAAATCAATTATTGCTATTATTATTATTATATAAAATTTATTTCAGTGGTCTTCATATTGAATCTATAAGGATGTTTTTTTTTTTTTAAATTATATTTCGTTATTTATGTGAATGTATCAAACTCAAAATGATACAAAAGAGAGTAAATAGCAGCTGGGATTTGTCAATCTCATTTCGGCAGTTTATCTTTCAAGAGATTTCATAAATTACAATTGTTGCAAACAGTTGAAAAGAATTTCAATGAGAAAAATGATAAGAGAAATGAATGAGTTGCTTATGTTGGCTTATATCAACATACAGGATTTCAGTTAATCAGTCTTTTTCTGTATAAGATAGCAGCTTACCGCTTTTTCTCCCCAGATAGCAACTTGAGAAGAGAAATATAGTTAGCAAATGTTTTCATTATTCGTATAAGAGTCACAAGAAATAGCGGCCTTTTCAAAGAAAAAGGATTTTTAAATTATTTTTCCAAAAATTCACCATATTATGCACATTAAAAGAACATGAGTAATTTAATCAATAAAAATATAGTCAGTGGAAGAAGTATGGAAATAATAAATGAATATAAAAATTTTGATATTGTTTTGTTTTATGTACCTTTGATTATCAGTACATAAGAAATATGTACTGATAATCGTAGGTACATAAGACAAAACAGTTGTTGTATGTACTTTTTAGATCTAAGACATTTATATTCAGAAATTTTGAAATAAATTCAAAACTCAAATAGGAAAGATTTTTTCCCCAAATTTTTTAATGCACAAATGAAAAAAATTATAAACATTTTGAGTGAAGATTTCAATTGTTTTTAATCCTGGAATTCAGCAAAATTTGTCTCAGCCTTCATGTCATTTAGACTTGTGTCAGATGATGTGATGCGAAGCCTATAGTTTATGTCAATTATACCATCACCATGGCATTTTTAATGTATTTTACAATAATAATACAAGGAAACATTAGAATAAGAAAATAACTATTAAAAAATAATGTTAAATAGAATATATCACTTGAATGTGCCAAAAAAGATAAAATACATACTATTGGATATTGTTTTTTTTTTTTTTTTTTTTTTTTTTTGAAATTTCTGGGATCATTTTTTTTTTGTTAATTAGGAAGAAAATCCATCTTATCATGATTATATAAAATATTTAAAAAAGGATAACCATATTATAAATATCTTATGTCACTCTAACATCAGTACAAAAAACAGCGCTTTTGAAAGAACTAAAGAAAAATGAACTTTTTATTTCTTGAGTTTTGTTTAAATTCTTTTATGTTAGTGGATACTAAAGCAAATTTGACATTTGAAGAAAAAGAGCAATAAATATTCTACGCGTAGAAAATCTTTTCTTGAATCTGTCGTATATATTTAATTCGATTTCTTATAAGTGTACTGAGACAACTGGAGTGATAGTGGAAATTGCTATGAATTTTATATGGGATTCGAAGATACAGAATGAAAATAAAAGTTAAATTCCTAATTGCAATCTATCATAGGGGTTGAAAATATTAAATTAGGATTTATATATCACTTAGTATTTGGATTTTTTTCATTTTGTTTTGTCATTTTTGAATGAAAAATAATGCATCTTTAATATGTTAAAAATAAACAAGTTTACAATCATTTGTATAATCTCCACGAAACATTGCTTTTAATTTTAATACATTCTCTTTAACACATTTCAAACACTTTAAAGAAATGAATCTTCGGAGATATTTAAAAATTTATCTGTGTGTGTGTGGGTGATATTTTAATCAAAAGATGCTCATATTAAAATCATTTTATGTAATGGTCAAAAAAAAAAAAATCGTAAGCAGAATAGAAAAACAAACGCATACATTGCTAAAGAGAATATTAAGTTATCAATATTATAGAATTTTTTAAATTAACACTCTTAAATCCAATTTTTAAAGAGATTTTTCAATTTTTTCCACTGAAGTTGGTAAATCTTAATTCAAATTTAAAAACAATATTATTTACAAAAACAAATATGCTTGAATGATTATCTAATAATACTATAGAATCACCAGATAGGTGGAACATTTAATTAATTTTGTTTTTTATGTCAGTACATGCAGCAAAATCTGGTATCAAGAATAATAAATTATATTTGCTTATAGCTTCTGGCATACACCTGTAGAAAAACATGAGCGAGATATTATTTGAGTTTTGGAGAAAAAAAGTATAAACATCGTAAAAGCGGAAAAAGAAGAAACATAAGAGTGATTAACGACATGAGCTTTGAATGGGCGTGCAAGAATTCTCGGCCGCCTCTTCCATGGTTGTTTTTACAGCCATAAAACAAGTGACCCCTTCCTTTGAAAGTGTCGCATCTCCTACAGCAATCTTCAAGTCAATGTGCCGCTACCCCTTCCAAACTCAAAGGGACCAACTAAAAAGTGACATTTTTAACTTAAATTCTCCCAACATGTTGCAAATTAAATATTGCAAAATGTAATTTTAATATTGCACTTTATTAGAGAAATCACGGATATCTAAAATAATGGAATAATTGGCGAGAAAAGCTTCCATGTCATCTTATTAGAGATTCATTTTTTCATTAAAATTTTGTTATAAATGAATCATGTTATGATGCCATTTAGTTTTAGGCAAAATAATATTTAATGATCATGTTTAAATAAATAAAAATAGTTGTGAAATAAGTTTAGTAAAAATATATTATGCAGCGGAAATTCATCTACATAATTAATTCTTTAATTTATTTATAATCGTTAAACATAAGTTAACCTGACTTATCTTTCAAAATAGTAAATTTGGAACTAAAGTATTTTAAGCTGAGTATACAGGCTTATCATTTATTTGCAAATAAATGATAAGCCTGTATATTCTTAGTTTTTATTCTATAATGGACTTATAACTTAATTTCCTTTAATGGAAAAAGTTAGTGTCCATTTAATTCATTGTATTTTATAAAACTGATTAAAATTTCTAACATACACCTATTAAAAATATGTGCATATTATTTGAGTTTTGGAGAAAAAAGATTTGAATTAAAGTTTTTGATATGAATTTAAATTAAAATTTTGCTAAAAACAAAATATTTAGAAAAACAGTTAATTGAAAAAAAGGGATTAAAAATGATAACTTGAATAATGGAAATATTATGTAAAAATTAAAATGTTACACACGTAATATTTGAAGTATGGGAAAGTAAATTAAATGGGTACAAAAAGTATGCGGTGATAATGAATATCTAATTTTTCATTCTTTAAAAAACTACTTTTTATTCTTAGCTAAGAAAATTTTGGCAAACGCATTGAATGTAATATGTGAATTTTTGCTTATGTATTTGAAATGTGTATAAATGAATAAAAATACTTTTCTAAATTTTCAATTTAGAATTATGTAAAAAAAGTGTATTACTTTCAAATTAATAATAGAATATATAATACGTAAAACGCCTTGTAATTATAATACGCTTTGGTAATTATTAAAATAAAATAGAAATGTAAATGTTAATTTACATCATGTTAATGTTTTTTCCCCATGAAACCAAAAATAAAAAACAAGTAATAAAAACAACATGTATGAGAAATGAAATTGGTGATGGATAGTGAGTATACTTCTTTCTAAAAACTAATTAAAATGTTAGCGATACAGTTAGCGATACTGTATGTATACTATATGTATTAGGTACGTGTATTCTATAATTCGCCTTCCTTTTTAAATAGATTTTTATAGAATTTTGTCTGATTCTTAAAAAATATACTACATCCTTTACTAATTACTATGTCTAAACTGCTTTTCCTCCTTATTTTTTCATCTTAAAAACAATTTGCATTTTATATTAATTTTGTTTTAACACAGTTGTTTCTCACTTAAAAGATATGTCCATATTAGTTTTGATATCGAGATGATTATGCTGCTCTCTAGGGGTTAAACTCTGAAGTTAGAAATTTCAAGAATAAGCAGACGTTATGTCCTAAGGATTTTCTTTTGAAGATACTTTTGAAAGATTACAGTGAAATAACTCATTTGAGTGCAAGACAATGCGTAATAAAAATAAATTGACATTCTTTCCAAAAATGTCGGCCTTGGAAATACTTTAATAACGTAGTTTTTCAACATTTTTTAGACACTCTTTTTACTTGAATTTAAAAGTATCGTTTAAAAATCTAAAGTATAATTGAGAGTGATATTTAACTTTTTGTACCCACTGATCATCATCTATAGAAATAACAGTGCTAAACAACACAAATACAAGCATAAAGACCTAGAAAATTACTTCTAATGTTATTTGATTTTAATTCAATTTTGGACATTATATGGATTGCATTAATGTAGCCAAGAGCAAACAGAGAAAAAAAACATTAATTCCAATTTAAAGATACAATGCAATATTCGTATCAGTTAGGAAAAAATTATATTTGAAAAAATACATGAGAATGGATTATATGTAGATAACTGAAATATTTAATTTTTATAATATTTTTTAAACGTATACCTGTTACACGTAGATTAAAAAAATTCATCTGAAGGAATTAAACAAATAATTTTTATCCTCAAAAAATTAAAAATTTTCGATAAAGCCTTATAACATGTGGAAAAAATGAAGAAAAGCACCATGTAGCAATGGGATATTTCGTGAAGATTGAGGATTATCCTTAAAAGATCTATTAACATAATGAAGGCATAGAAATGAGATAAAATTAGATCATTCAGATAGTTAACAATCATTTAAAAATGTCTTTCTGTGTCATATCTGTCTGTGATAATTTTATGACTTAACTTTTTAGATGGGAGATTGAGAATTGTCTTTAGCTGTATTGATTTATCCATATGTTTTCACAACATCCAAAAATATAAGTTTTTTTTTAGTTTTGACATGAGGATGAAAAAATAAAAGAAAGAATTCCTCTGGACTATTAGGAAATACTATCAGATCTCGTTAAGGTTATGACAATATATCATCAATTAAAAACAAGTTACAATTTAAATATTATCTCGTTAAGAAAAAGTTAAAAATGAAAAGTCGAATGTTACGAATGAATAGCTGAGCTCTAGTCATTGAAGATTTTTTACTGGCAGTTCATGAGGATTAGCATTATAAATATAATTAAATGAGAAATAACTGCATTGTTTTAGGGATTTTTCACTTCTCTTTTCTTTCCACATTACATTGAATTCACATTAAATTTCCTCTAAACAATGTAGTTTTCATGCTATTTAAACACTACAAATTTATGTGATATATAGGAATATATAATTTGAAAAAAGATTTATTAAATATCATGCATTTCCTGGTTTTTAATTTAATTTTGCTGAATGAAAAAAGATTTGTGATTGTGTTGCAAATTCTTTTACTGTTTTGTTCTGAATTCATAATATTGTTAAATCTGTTGCTTAAAAAATGATGTAAATTCATTAAATATGAGTACTTTTATAAAAATTAGTGTCACAAACTGTCCAAATATTTTCTATCGATGAAAACAGAAGTTTTTAATTAGATTTCTTACTTCTAAAAATGGAACTCTCATGGCTTATTTACATATCGATTTGTCTTTTGTATGGTTATTCATTGAATCTAAGGTGCATACGAAAGTTTTGTATGGTTCTTTAAGATAAGCAAAGATTGTTTTTGTAAAACTTTAATTAAATGATTATAAAATGTTTAATCATATTTTGCTAAATATTATTTTAAAGAGTTGTCAGAGACATTTTTTAGATGGATCAAAAGTGGGCAATTTGAATAAGGCTTACCATCTGCTATAAACTCAGAGCACATTAGTTATTATAGACGACGTAATGAGGGAAGTTTGTGTTAGAGCATTTTTACAAAAGGAAACCATTTTAAAATTTTTCAATAATAATACAGTATAAAATGGATTTCATGAAGTAAAGAAAAAACTCATCGAAATTCCCACTAAATGGTGCCATGAAAAATTCTAAAGGCAAGAGACAAATGCTCCAGCTTCTTAAGAAATATTTTTGATGCTGGTTTATGGCCCCTTTCCCTCATTTATTAAATAATTTAAAACCTGAGATTGTTAAATTGTTAACACTTGGATGCCAGTGTGTTTTAGGCACTACGTGCATGAACCTCGATAAATTATTCGTTCAGGTAACATAAAAGATTTGATTTTTATTCCGTTTCCCCTGATTTTTAAAATTTAAAAATAAATTATTTATTACATTAATGAAAAACTGACTTTTCATTCAGTATATGAAGAATAACAATCAAGAATTCATAAAGAACTTAAGGGAAAGGGGACGGCTTCTGTTGGTATTACTACCTTGAGTACCTACGGAAGAAGTCCGATTTTGCTCCAGTCACCTGCCTAGTATTAGCTGGATATAATGAAATGGCCTGCACGCCTGAGGTGACCCTGCCAGAAAAAACCCAGGATGTACATCACCCATTCCATCCAAGAATACCCTCTTGTCACGATGAGGTTGCTAGACAGGACTTGCGAGGACTTGATTAGATAGAAGGGGGTTGAGCAACTCTTGTGCGATCCTTGGGGGGGGGAGGGAGGCTGAGGCAGTCATGTACCTGATCTGATCCAGATCAGAGGATTGGAAAGAAGAAGAATAACAATTGTAAAAGTTATCTGCCATAACCTATCACACATTTATATTTAATATTTTAATTGCGTTATAGATGTGCTAAATCAAATTTTTTATTGAATCTGAACTTATTGGAACTGTTTTTCAGAAGTTCGAAGTGAAGTCTCTTACATTACAGCATATATATTTAATACTATTTTGTATCCATAAATACTAACTCCACCTTGAAAAATAAAAATTAAAAATGCATGAGTTTGAAAAACAACAAATTTTACTACGAACAAAATAATAGTTTTCTGTACCAAAAGTTATTATTTTTCTCTTTTCAAATTAATTATCAGAGAATTCTTTAAGGAAATGGTGGAATTAGTGACTATGTTATTTATTGGATCTGTACCGTGATACAATATACCATTGCCTAATTTCTTCATTTTCGAATAAGTGTTTTGCGAAACCAAGAAATAGTAAACTTGCCAACAAAAAGCTTGATTATTATATTTTGATGTAAAAAATATGCGTTATCATAACAGTAAAAAGGAATTACATTCAGGTGTTGAGAAGTGTATGTCTTTGACATGAATTATAGGGAACATAGAGCGTTTATCTAAAAATTTATTAAACTTGTATATTCTATATTTTAATTATACTGTTTAAAGTCAAAGCTTATATTTCAGTACAGTTAATGTGTCATTAAAATCATCAAAACAGTGATCGGTAAAGAATTCAGTAACTAAATGAATTTCTTGCTTTGACTAAAGAACCATAACCGATAAAATTTTCTTGGTGGTCAAGAAAGATATAGACATAAGGAAGTCAATTTTCGCATTCATTATGATCGTATATAATTCATGTTATTACATGTAAATCTGATCAAACCTGAATAAATCAGATTTTGAATGCATCGTTTTTTTAAAAGTCGAAAAATTGTCCTCAGCCATACTTAAAAGAAGGTTATCACAAATTTTTGCATAAGAAAATCTGGATCCCTCACTGGACAGAATATGGCTTCCTCTCCTCGGTAGTTTTTATTGTTGCGTCATCTTTTTCTGGAAAAATAAATGCATCTTCCTCCTAGAAATATAATAATAACGAAAAATAAAATCAATACTTAGCAAATAAAATTTCTAATGAGTAAAAAGTTATAGTTCAATGCACTTACGTAAACAATTTGTACTAATTTAATTATATTCAATGAATGGACCTGGTTTATTCTCCAGAAAGAAAACAAATAGAATATAATGCCAAGTTGCAAAATAAATTAAAGTATTACATAAATAATTATTTATCTTATGTCCAAGCCATCTTGGTTATATGCAGGTAAGTCACAAAATATTATAAAGTCTCTTTAAAGCTCTATAATGTTTTGAAAATATTCACTATCCAATAATTAAAACTACAAAATCGAACATGAAAAAATTGAAACATGAATAAAAATTTAAATTAGGAGAAATTTTACAACCTCATTTACGTCTTAAATGTCTAAGACAAAACTCTAACAACTAAACAAAATTATTTAAATATTACATTACAAATATCATGAAATTATTTTCATTCAAAATGTAATCTTAGAGTTTAAATAAAATTATGCAAATGCAAAACTTATCTGAAATAATCATCCTAAATTTCAACTCTTCAAAATTACTATGTAGAAGTAGAAATTAATTGAAGTGAATTATTGCATGCCTTATTTGTTTACAAATAATGTAGAAAAATTAGAAGTAATTGATAAAACTAAGCAATTGATAAAACTTTAATTGATATAATATTAAGTAATTGATAAAACTTTTTGAAGATTATGAAATTTGACAAGATTGTGAGAAAAATAAATATTTTTTTGATAACTCTCAATTACAAATTTTATATGCATAATTTTTGTCAGCATGATAGTGAATATTCAATTGCAGTACCAGACATTTCATCTGAATTTTCGTTATTTCAAGATTTGAATTTCAATTGGTTAACTACGTAAATATTTTCTGATAGATAAACTGAGAAAAAAAATAAAAAAATGCTTTTCTACTCTTGTTTGTAGTTAAAAGCTACCAACTAAATTATATGCATACCACGGTGGCGTCTTTCAGTAACATTATTCAAAAGAAAGATGTTATAGAATATTGTAATATTTTCATGAAGGTATATACGGAAGGAATATTTTTCTGGTGAAATAATATTAAAATTTATTCAAACATAAAGGACAGTACAATTCAATTTCAAATCATTCAAAATAAATGTTCTCATTATATATTTTTCAAAATGAAATCCGTCAGCAAAGATTTAAATTTATGGAAGACCGACTGTAACGATCCGATGATGGTAAATGAAAGGAATGCTTTCCCTGCAGCCAAAATAAAACCAAGATTTATTGCAACAGAAATCATGACACCAAATTAGTTAGCCATCCAAAAAAAACACGTCTGGAATAATAGATTTAGTTTCAGGAGAAGTACGGCGCTTGGGTCTAATTAAGGTACACAAAAATTATCTCTCGAGTGATATTAGAATAAAAGTATTGTATAAGTAAATGAAAGCATAGATTAGCTACTGAAAATGTTAAAGAAAAATCTTCACAAACCATATTGATTTGATTTTAGAATGTTGATAAGGAGTCTTATTCTTCTAAAAAACGAATTAATAATTCTCCTTTGAAGTTCAGACACTTAGCCTCTAGGGAAGAATAATAGAAAGAAAACAAGAGATATTCATATATTTTCTCTCCTATAAGATCTTTCATAAGCCAATTTCTTCAAAATAATAATAATAATGACAGTAAACATACAACACTTTATTTAGAATAGAAATTTCAGCATTGAGGTGTCTGGAGTTTGATTCCAGTTCTTGGCAATAAAATAGTTTTTAAAATAAAAATATTCTACATTCTTCTTCAAACCAGAGAGAACTACTATTATCTTAAAACAATCAAACTTAAACCATGTTAAGAAAGACTGATGCCATCTTGATGACGTAACTCCGAAGTCAAGAGGTAAGGAACACACTTCACATCCTAGGGTTTGTGGCACTTTTGTCTCCCATAGTAGAGCTCTCACTATTAAAATATACCCAGGCTCCTTGTGTACATGAATATATGTCGCAACCATATTATGCGGTATTTGAATTCACTTTTTTTTCACTTAAGAAAACGAACATTTACTGTACATATGATACCTGCAAAATGAAAATATTTTTATTTTTTTAATTTATTAAAGTAAATATAAATCGTACAAATAAATTAATCTTGAAATTTCGATAACAAGTTTGGGTTTACATTTTAATTTTGAACTTCCATTTATAATATACATAGATATATTTTATATATAGTCATTATCTCCACAACCTTACTTTAACTCATTACTGTGCTTATCAGTTTGTTGTTTATACTATTTAATCATTACTATATGGTCATAGCATAACCTAAAAAAATGAAAAGGAGGATCAGAATAATAACAGTTTTGCAAAGTATATTATTACGACAGGAATAACTGAAAATGTTTCTATAAGGAAATTTATTTCAAATTTAAAACTGATAAACCGTTCATATTTACTCTTGCTTTAAATCATTAAATATTTACCTAATGTAAAATACCGAAGTATTTTACTGTATTTGCATTATTAATGATGAAAATAACGTATGTCTTTTAAATCTATTTACATCAATGAAAAATAAATTTAGAAATACTTTTGCAGATTTGGTCTCACTTTAAAAAAGAATTGTAGTATATTGGTATTAAAATTAAAGTTTCCTTTGATGATGTTTAATTTTATGTACAAATATAACCTAATATGAAACCCTACTAATGCACTTTTGTTTCCTTTCTTCCCTGTTTTATTCCTTTGGATAAGATGCCTCAACTATACTATAAATAAGAAAAGGTTCGGATAGCTCTTGATTTAATAGACATTTTTGATGGACATCAATGGACAGATTATTTTTAATGGCTGATTTGAGTACAGAATCATATATTCAGTTTGCTTATATTTCTTAAAAGAAATCTAAATATACTGCATAATTAAATGTCTCAATATCATTCTATATGATTTATAATTTGTTTTTTGTGCATACATGTTGTATATTACAATCCTTCAACTCAATTCGGAAATACTAAGTCAAAGTAATTTATTCCAGACTGGTTTTTATTCAAAGTTTCACTATTTAAACCATGTATCTCCTTTACCTTTGATTCTGTTTTATATGTAATGACTGTCTTCTCTTATTTTTCATATGTATTTATACACTAAAAAGTTAAATTTTTACATGCACATTACATGCTAAAAATTACATTTCATGCATTCTTTGCAAATGTTAATGGAGACATGATGCATTAACAATTGGAAGTTAGAAAACTTCTTTTATATACATGGTAATCAGATATTTTTCTATTGTAAAAACAATTTAGGTATCTTAAAAAAAGCAGGAGTTTATTATTTCTTTAAATACGAAATCGAAATGGCGACAAAAAGTTATGTGGCACTAACATGTGGTGTCGATTTTTTCCAAGACAATTAAACTTAAAAGTAAAAAACAAAAATAATAATAATATTAATGAATTTTTATATTCATAAGGGACGAAAGATCAGTGTTAACCATAAAAAACATAGTTAATTTAAGAAATCTAAACTTCGAATCCATGTCAACGAAAAAATCAAGTTATTTGCGAAACGAATAAATTTCATTGTAATTTTGAAAAATTCATAAACATAAAGAAATATGTAACCTAACGTTGAAAAAAGTAATTGCAAAATGAACATTTATTCATTTATAATGAAATAAAAATTAGCCAAATCATTCTGTTTTGCAAAAAATCATTAAATTGTAATAATCAATGTTTCAATCTCGAAGTATATGAATGTAAATATGGCATAAAAACTGATACTTGTTCAAATAATTGATTATTAAATAAACGCAAAAAAAGCGAAAGAAATCAAGCGTTTTTCTATTGTACTCTCAATATCTGTTTTACATAATGTTCACTTAAAAATAAAAATAATCTTAGAACAATAAAAAAATTAAGAACACTCTTTTAAAATTTAAGAGATAATGTTGTTGTAAGGATGAAGTAAAATTAATTTTAAAGCAACTAAACTGTTCCCGATTCTTTGCTTACTTTTAAAACAATGAGCTCTAGCAAATATGTTTGCAAGTTTGCTATTTTCTCTTTACTTCATAATTCTTTTAAACTGGAAATTTATAACAATAAATTTTTACTAAAACTAGAAATTTATTCTTTATTATAAGATAA
>JAPDSC010009164.1:758430-798647 GCA_026290005.1 Latrodectus geometricus | reverse complement strand
ATTATAAGATAATTGTTACATAATAATAATTTTAAACAATTATCTTAGTCCTGACAATATAAATCACGTGCTAAAAATAATCTAACTTCATAAAAAAAATTTAAGAGTGCAATTTTGCAGAGTAAAAAAAGATTTAATTCATTAAAAATTTAAAAGAAGAAGTCTCTCTTGACAATATTTATTGAATATACTTAAATACGAATCAATTATAGATATTAGATGATTAAGCTTTCAATGTATATAGCATTTTTTCAAAGGATTTCTGCATTTTCTCAATAAATATGTTCACTACGAACTAGATAATTTCTTTGTTTTTATAAAAAAAGCATAATAATTATTTATCATAATTACTTATCAAGCATAATAATTATTATTATCAATTTCATACACATTAATACATAATATATTTACTCTTTCATTGGAAAATTACTGTTTGAGATTTTAAAAACTATGACAATTATCACAGCCACAATTGTCAAAACAGAAATTAAATTATCTTGAAATTAAATTATTATTATTAACAGAAATTAAATTTTCTTGAATATTTTATAAACGTATATTTTTTCACAGCTAAAGAAAAAAATGTTTTATTATGTTCCCCTTGAGGTTATTTAAATATTTGTTTTATAGAATTTGGTATTCATTTCATAGCTAATTTAAATTTTTTATAGATATAAAATCATTCTTTAGTTTCATTATTAGCGATATGACGAGCACATTTGTACTGTACACTTTATTAACTTTATTAAAATTTTTCTTTTTCGAGAACGCCTTACATAAACAAATGAGTTATGCAATGAATTTTTCTTGGATATGTTCTTGAAATTCTTTTAATCCCTTTACCTTGAGGGCAATGGAAATCCTCAAATATTCCTCCATTTTTGGCCATGCATGTACAATATACTTAAAAATGGTCATAAATAAATTAATTTTACAGTAAATATTTAGTTTATTCAATAGACTTAACTTAAATATTTTATGCTTTGAAATTTGCTGATTTTATCCTTTTTATTACATCAATAATTTTACAAGGATTTTTTCTAAAGAAAACTAAGATGCTCTGCAGTGGATTTGTGAGAGAGTTTCAATCTTTAAGATTTTATTACAGATTAACAAATATTAATTTATTTTATTTTGTTTTTAATTTGCTTAAAAAGAATGCTAGAAAGAGGAAGAGATTGACGAACTAATTATGGATAAATTTCAATGATATAAAATATGAAAATTTAAATTGGTATACTTTATCCTTCACACGAAGAAATATATATTTTATTGATAAAAAAGTAATATTCAGATAAAAAATACTAAGCGTATGTATCCCTTGGCAATTTCTAAGAGAAATATTAAGTTAAATAAAAATTTTTAAGCGAATAGATACAAATTGCTCAGAGAGTACGAAAATTTTTCTTAATAATTAATCAAATACTAGTTTTAATTTTGTTTTAAAACCTTTATTTATTAGGTTAAAATTTTAGACAGAACCTTTGTCTATTTCAAATTATACAGCGCGGGTCTCAGGGTTTTTTTTTTTTTTTTTTCGTACCCTAAAAAAGATTAAAATTTTTGTTGAAATAGAAATTTTGAAAAATTTTAAGATAATAAAAGTTGCATGTTCTGTTTTAGCTATTTATTCCAATAAATAAAAATTATTTTTATCTTTCCTGTAAATGAACTTATATTTAAATCAAATTTACTAATAAGGTTGTTTTAAATATTAAACATACGAAATTAAATTTAAATATAAAATGCGGCATCCATTATTTAAAAAAATATAACTAGCCACACAATTCTTAAAGTGAAGATGCTGAAAACAATATATTTGAATTTCCATTTACAATAACAAAGAATCCATGAAATTAAAAATAATAAAGACACCATAGATTTCCCAATCGTTCTCTGGAAACAAGTTGTCTGTTTATAGTTTGAGGCCTTTTATGGGAATTTGACACTTCTTCTTTGAAAGGTTTATGTGACCCCAATTTATCACCCCATGACCTTATACAGAACATTCGAAGTTATGGTAGGTTAACAAAAATTAGATACTACTGTCAATAACATCCAACTATAAAATGTTTTTGACGAGTATGTTTGCTAATGATACGCCTTTATCTTGCTATCTCTGTGATGCCTAACAACTTTCCGTCTTAAGCCATCGAAAAAAGTTCGCTATGTGAGGAAAAGTTTTTCATCAAGTTTATATATATTCCCAGCTTTTTTGCTCGATAATCACTGTATGTGATTAATTTCTTTTTCCAGATGTATTTTATATCTGAAAGCGTCTTCCATTTGTCACTTAGCGTAGACGGATTTATGACGTATATACGTTATAAAATTATTTTACCACTGTTTTATATTGTTAAAACTCGAAAGTAATTAATATATTATCATAAGCAAAAATATGTGTTGATAATTTCTTTATTATTATCATTTATGGATTACAAATAATAAAGTTATGGCCAATTTACCGTACAATGGGAAGTTATTATAGGAAATTATAAAATAAATACATAAGATATTCTGTTTGTCTTTAAATTATGCTTAAAATAAACTATACTTGCCCAAATAAGCAGAAATTTTTCACACAAATTTGTCAAATTGAAAATGGTATTTAATATTTCATTAAATCAAGCTTTCTTACAAAATTTTAATAAAAACTAAAGAAGGAAGATCTATCAAAGATGTTACTTATATCATGCGAATTTGAATACTTATCTAATGTGGTGTTAATACTACGATTAAATACTATTCTGGATAACATGTTTATAAGTTTTGTGAATGCAAATATAATGTAAAAATATCGTGTACTAGTAAAAATTTGTCCATTTGTATTCCATCTCATAAAGTTGCAAAAATACTCCAACATCTGAATTAGCTGAAGGAAATAAATAAATGAAGCAAAAGAAATTAAAAAAATCTTTCAAATATAATTTGATTAAAAAAAGTTTTGTCCTATAAAGTCTTCAAAAGCCGAAAATACAATTCAATATAATAAAAATAGGAATGTTTTTGCTCGTGTGCGAATTAAAACCGGAAATTATTTTAATATAAAATAACGTGTTGTAAAATTATGTGACCAAATAATAATATGTCAACAACCATGTTTGAAAAAAGTTTTAATAGTGCATTTAATTTCAAACTTTATTTCACATAAATATATATGTCTCTTCATAATGGTATAAATTAATTTTCACTTTTTTTTTTTTTTTTTGCTTTTTTTCCATGCACATTTCCTGCAAAGTACTTATTTAAGTATTTAAATATAATTTAATAAATTTGTATATTTTGTTTCAAACAAATTATTGGCAAAATTGTAAAATTAAATTTGAACTTACATTTCCTACTGGTAATAAGTTTTGAAAGAAAGAAAAAATGGAAAACCCACCAAGAATTGAATTTCAAGGTAGAGAAATATCTGATAAAAAATAATTTGTTACATATCTAATTCCAGTTCATATTTTATTCAAAATTTTATTTTTAGTAAAAACCCAAATAAAACTGATTTATTCTAGTTAATGGTTTTTTTATTCTAAATTTCATACACACATACATACATATATATATATATATATATATATATGTATATGTGTGTGTGTGTGTGTGTGTGTGTGTGGGTGTGGGTGTGTTCAGATAAAAGTTGTAAGTAATACAGATAAAATATAAAAAGTTTCTTACTTATTATCAATATAATCATTTAATAAGGTTTGAAGTTAAAAATTATGTTACTTAATACAAATTATATTTACTATAATGTAATAAAAATCAATAAAACATTTTAATAGTAAAATTAATTTTCTAATCTTTTTATAAACTTTTTGAATTACTTGTCTTAATTGTTCTTTTAGATTTTTTTTTGTATTCCTCCACATTAAACCATGAGTAAATTAGAAGCTAATTCTCAAAGGAACTCAAGACATACAAGTAAATTGAAAATCTTCGCATTCTATTTTATAGCTCAATGATAAAACTGACTCACTGTAAAAGACATCGCTTTTACTTTGCAATTGATTATTAGGTAATTTCTCAAGGATGGAGACACCAAACAAGTTCTTTGGAAGCGTCTAACAATTTAGAATTACCACACTTATTGATTATTAGTGTATTGTCATGGTAGTCAGTAAAAATCAATGATTAATTGCAAATAATTTCTACATTTCTAGTTGCAAGATATACAGTGGGGACACTATTTTCCAGTCACTATCTCTTCTGAAAGCTTCTTAAGTACAGACAATATGCAAAGTACTGATGGTTTGTACAGTATTAATTGTCTAATCTAGTGAGAGAAGGTCAAAATGTTACAGAGATTATATTTCATTGAAATTCTCTAAAAGGACAGACTCAGTTTTTTCTTGGAGTCAGATGATAAACACTTATTATCTGTGTGCCAAGTTTTGAAGAGAACGAGTCACATACTATCAAATCTAAAACATCAACTAAGTACATGTAATTTCAAATGACTTTATTTTAATGTAAGTTAGAAATTAAATTCAATCAGGAGTGAAATTATTGTATTTTAAGTTGGAATATTATTGAAATGATGTGTTAAATTTCACTTGGGAACTTTATACTACAGCTGAAAGCTCTGATTACCTGCTTAGGGTTGTTCATTCCTGGTTTCACTGAGATAACGTCATTAAAGAGTCTATAGAGATAGAGATTTTCTCTTAAAATATTGCCTGTCAATTCCACTATTCCTTATCACACAGGAAATCTTTCGATTCCTCAAAGTGCTATCTCTAGAAATTTATCTGATATGAATTTAAGAATTAAATATCAGAAATCTTTTTGAGAAATAGCAGTTACTAATTTCTGCGATTTTTAATCACTTCAAGAGGCAATTAAAAATACGTAAACGATTGCTGTACAGTATTTATCCATTCATCAGTCTCTATATACAGCTTAGAATTTCTCGTATTTGTCAATAAAGTAAATAGAAACACGAAAATTTTCTTGCTTACATTAAGTTATTGATTACTGCATTTATTATTATAGCTTATATATTTGAAGTTATTGAATCAAATATTCATATTTTTCACATTTCGTTTGTTATATATAAATGAAAGGAAAATAGTTACATGTACAATTAACTTATTTAAATTCATTATACTTCTCAGTGGTTACTATTTATGAAGATATTGCTCTTTAATACATATACCGTACAATTAAAATTGAAGTAGAATAATAAACGAAATACTTTTATAATTTAACACAAAAGTAATTTTTACGAGCATAATTGTTCTCAGTAATATAATAATTAATAAAAAAAATTTTATTTGTGACAAATTGAAACTTATTTAAGATTTTTATATTTCAATTTAAATAAGGTTTTTGTGTCTGAATATATATCGAAAATTTGAAAAAAAAATTTATACACTGTATGTAAAGATATATTGGAAAATATAAACAAGAATAAATGTCTGTTTCGTAAGTGCTTTATTAGATTAATTATTTCCAAAGACCATATTTTTTAGATTACTATAAATATAAGCACGAATTTTTGATTAAAATTTAATTGATTTTTTGAGTTTTAAATTCAATAGCGTGAACTCCATTGGTATTTCATTTGTTATATCAGTTTATTATATTGTCTTAAAACTGATAAGTTTAATAAATTAATTACATTTTTAAGTTTTCTCAATAAAGTTTTATTAATTTTCATGCGTGTTTTGAATTACAATTTTAAATATTTTAACAAAAGTTTATCTTTTATACACAAAATTCACGGGGAATATTTATTATTGATAAATATTCTATTGATACCAAGAACTCTGTTTTATAAAATATTAAAAAATAATTTAATAGTTTATGTTTACTCATATTTTCCATATTGTGATATTTAAAGAAAACATTAAATAAATTAGGAGATAACAAAATTAAAACTTCGCAAAATATGTGTTTTAAAATAAATTTCAAATTTATTTGAATAAAATTTGCCGTTTGAGAAATTAATAAATAATAAGCATTTAATGAAATAACTATTTATGTATTCAAAACAAATTTTCACTATATGAAATTCATTAACTTAATAGGCTTATGGTATTATATGTGAAAAGCTTACGTAATTGAAATTATTATTCATAACTTAAAATACTGACATTAAATAAGAAAAACGCTATGGATAAAGCTATTGCTTCTATAAAATGTTACTTATTTAAAGTAACATTTTATAGAAGCAATAGCTAGAACAGCTATATTTAAGATTCATCATTATATTTTTGTAACTCAAGTTAATGATCTATTTAGATTTTTAATAACAAATATATATTTTAACAACAAATGTATTAAATATAATCAATTTCATTTTCAACATGTTTTACATCAACAGTAAAAAATAGTTTCGTTGTAATTTTATTTTTAAGAATCTCATTATTTATACTAGATGTTTAAATTTCTCATGAAGTTAATCATTTACATATATTTCACAACATAACCATTTCGTAAATGTAAAGCAACTTTTTAAGGTACCCATTTTTACATTTTTATGAGATGGTTTTAATTAAACTTTAAATATAAACCCTAAAATATATTACATTACGAACTTTTTCATTACATTTTATTAGCCATTTATTTTTAAAAATATAACGTTATATCAAACTATAAAAATATTTACTGACAAATTTCTTATTTATATTTACTAACAAATTTATAATTTATTAACAAATTTCTATTGTTACTAATTACATTAGCTATATTAAATTATTTTAAATAAAATGCATGTGTACAATGAATTAAAAATACCTCAAACTAAAATAAATTTTTAACTTTAATCCCCATAAATATATTTTATATTTGAAATATTTCTTTACGTTAACAATATTAATTCATGCTCTTCAAAAAAAGTTAGTATTCAGTAAATTAAAAACATAATATAACCATATATTAATCCATGCATTCGAAGAATACAATTGTAGTTTGCTTAAAATTCCCCAAACGGATATGATGGAGATTCCCCTCTAAGAAACCGTTTACTGAATCCGTCAACAATTTGTCGGAAAAGTCTCTCCACCATCGGGAAAGAGAAAAAATTCGAAGAGGAGAAAAGCACGGAATCCCTTTCACTAAAGTATCATCCGCATCCCTTAGCGCCAGTGCCGCGAAATACCGCACCTGGTGACGATGATTAGCGCCTAGCAGCTGTGCCACGGTGCAGGGAATGGCACGCACATCGCATTAGTCTTAGTCTGCTGTGTTTCATAATGTCTCTTTTTAGTTGTTTGGCTTTTAAACAGCTCTATTTGTCTCCCAACACATCTCTTGACTTCCCCTCATCACCCGGCAGATAATCTTTCTTCCCTCACGCTAGAGAGGTAAAAGGGTTTGGCAGAGCTTAACAACAGATTTATGAATTTCAATTTGGTACAAAATCATTTTGAAAGCGAAGTATTCGTAAAATGGGATGTTAAAGCACATTTTATTTATTATTATGATTGTGCAAGCTCAATACTCTCACTTATAAATTTAATCGTAATTCATTGCTTGTATGATGTATAACCATAAGATAACATTTTTTTATGAAGATCTTTTACTCTGTGAACAATTTTCATATAGACAATGCTTTCTAAAGTTAAATTAAATCTTAGTAATTACCGAGAAATATTCACAAAATGGATAATAATTAAAGAATGAAGTTTTCATTTCAAAAATGTTTGCCTTTCATCACAATTTTCGAAGTTGATTTACATGACAAGCCTTATGGATGCCCATGATGGCGTGTCAGTTAAATAAATATAATCTAATAATCATCAGTCAATTTAATCTATTAATTATCAGTATAAGCCATAAAATTATAAAATGTAAGGAGATATGATGTTTTGATCACTATCACTTAAAAATAGCATGTTTAAATGTTAATCACTGATTTTCCAATCTATACTATTTGTTTCACATATCATTTTTCTAATGTTTGTTAAGTATAAATACATCTTCAAATACTATTTGTCAAATGCTTTCTTAGGTTAAACAGTTATTAAAACTAAATTTTGGATTCAAGGCAATTTTGAATAGCAATTAATAGATGTGTTAAATTCTAGGAAAAATCAAATTTTTCCAAAACATCAACTTCAGTATAATTTTGCTGAAACCATATCAATTGAATTTAAATATAAATTTCTTTTCAAAATTTATTTTTGTACTTTCTTCTAAGCAGAAATTTTTTAGTGATTAACCACTCTAAGAAATGTTTTATAAAATCTTTTAATTATCCATTAATAACCACAGGAGGAAAAAATCCGATCAACTGCATACTTTTTTCGAATTCACACATATAGCTATTTAAAGGGGATATATTTCTTGAACTAAATACTCAAAAATTATATGCCAAATATTTTAAAAAGAAGTTATGACTAAATAGAATACAATATTGGTTTTGCTAAACATTTTCTGATATTTTCATTTTTTTTTCTTTTTCTCATTTATTATCAATATCTGCATAAACACGCAAGAAATGATTTAATAATAAGTTGATTTTATAACAGTTTAATTTACTATATTATTTTAGAAGTAACGGGTAAGGGATTATTTTCAGAAATTTCTTGATGAGTTTCCTATTTACAGACTTCTAATTTTCTAAACAACTTAATTCACAATATTTCATAATTAAAAACTGTTCTCATATCATACAAGTTTTAACTTCAGTATTTAATTATTTATAAACTGACTGTTTTAAAGAAGTTATTTATTTATTTGAATTTACCGCGCGCACGAAATCCTTGAAACAAATTATAGACCAAATTTAGTTTAAATCTCTTTTTTGGAAAAATTAGACATTTCTCAATATATAAAACTTTTGAGAGAACTGCCATGTATTTAAATTCATATAAACTGAATTGTAAAACTGAGTTTATTCATACTGTAATTCTTTAAAAATGAATAAAGTTTGCACAAAATAAATTTATTATTTTAATTTTAAGATTTCTAAATAAATTTAATTTGAAAGTTGTCGCACTTTTTCCTTAAAAAAAAAAAATGTTTGCTGCACAGACACACACACACAACGATAGTTTATCTCCTTATTTTTTACTAGTAAGCAATTAAGCTATTCATGGTGTGTAGTTATATCATTAGGTGATGCTAAATATAATGATGAGATCACATTTTGTAACCTAGGTTTATGTATTTCATGGCACACAATTAATTTGTTGAACTATATTGACTTAGAAATAACCCTCCTTTGTCAGTCCTTATATTTGATCCCTTTGTATGATGACCTCCTTGTCTGTTTCTTTGTATGATTTTCAGTTTATTATACACACATGCATGGCAAAATTACAAAAAAATGATGCTAGAAGAAGAATGAAAAAAGTGATTTGCAGCGCGAGAATGTAAATTAGTTTTGTACATATTCTATAGAAGACTTTTAAACAGTTTTGAGTAAAGTAAAAATACAGGTTTTTCAATTCTGTTATTTCCTATTTATAAATATTCCGTATTTTAATTTCAGTTTTCTTCTCAGAGCCATTAGTTTCATCCTAATTACAAAAATTTTATCGGGGAAGAAAAGTATTCTTTCCATCCTGGACCACAAAAAATTTCGACTTAACAAAATATAAAAGGTGCAAGTAACAAATTTAACAGAGATCTCTGCTTAGAAAGAAAAAGGGTACATATATATTTATAAGAACTGAGCTTGTGACATGTGATAAGCTCAATATTTATGCCTGGCAATTTTGAACCGGAAATGAAGCCAATTCTCTGAAAGGTTCTCCTTTAAGCATCCCGACTTCTCTCGACGATGGCAAAATATGTTAAGGGACCCCATCAGTTAACTTTGGAGACTTTCCACTTGTAATAAATGCCACGATTACTTAAAGGAATTAACCGACGCCGCATTCACTGTGTCTTTCAAATAAACAAAAAACCTGGAATTTATGAACTCGTCGACTAAACCTGCAAAGTTGACTAACGACCTCTCCTATAGTAGCATGTTGTGGACCTAAAGAATAGACAAGACGTTAAGTAAAGTTTATGCACCCCTTAACAAAGGGATGCTCTGAGTCTGATGAGTTATTTTCGGGTTTTCATTCGAAAATGAGCTCCGTCCCAACCCTCAGTCTTCACTTTATCAACCTTACTGGCTGAGATCCCAGTTTATTCTTGGCTTGTTCGCGCCTTTCATTGGTTGAGGGAGAACTAAATGGATATTATTTTTTAATTTGGCGCAAATATAGCCATTAGTGTGCGTTGCTGAAGCTGGTATGTCGGTATGAGGCTGGAATTACGAATAAAACTTTTCACGTAAAGGGGAACAAAAAGGACCACCAGCTTATTTTGGTTTTAATTTACAGGAAATGTAATACTATTTTTAGTTGGTGACTTACTTCAAATTAGTTTAAAATGTTTAAAAAAATTGTGCACAACAGTTGCTCAATATAAAGAAGGACTCAAATTTTTATTTGAAATCACTAAATGTGTGATATAAATATAGAAGATGGGTCATTTTACTGAAGGTAAGGGGAGTTGGCAGCTCTAAATGATTACCACTGTGATTATTACTTCAACCGATTGTAGGTTTGATTCTCACTGCTATGGAGAATGTGTTTACAATTGTTTAAAGTTTAGTCTAACTTATTAGTCTTGATCAAATTAATCTTTTTGAGAAAAAAATAGCAGTAGAGTAACAGATTTATTTGTTTCTATAAATATGAAACTAAAAAATATCTGGCATTTACTGTATTTTTCACTTAATAGAGATTTAATAATTAACTTAAAATATTAAGCAATACAATCAAATTTGTACAAATAATTTAGGAAATATAAACTTCAAAGTAAATCTTATAATTCAGTATCATATTTTAGTGTAAGAGAAACAAATTTCTTTAAATGTTCTTGCGAAAAGTGTATTTCAAATTTTTTCCAAATGTGTATTTAATTGCAGAGTTTATGAAATACCTTGTTAAGAAAAGTTGTCTTACAAACTTATTATGTTTCATATACAGAGAATAATTTTGTAAATTCTAACTATTCTTTTAGAAAATTTTTCTGATTAAAAATAAAATCTCCCCTCATTTATACAGACAAAACCACAATATTAAAGATACTGTGACGTATTTAAATGTGTGTACTTAAAATATCTACTGTGAAAAAAGAAGCAATTTATCTACAATTCATGTGAAGTGAAAAACTTCAATCCTTTATTTGTGTTCGTAACACCAAAATCTAAGATGTAATGATGAAAAGTTGAAAATAAAGAGACATTTTAATCTGATAGTAATCTCTCCACTTTTTCGATTAAACATACATTGTATTACAAGGTTTTTTGATTTACTTGTAAAAAAATTAATTGAAACTTTCCTAAGGAAAAGAAATAAAAATTAGCGTCTTTTAGCACAATTTCTAGCTTTCTGTACCAGTACCTGAATCTGCTTATAACAGTAAAAATATGTTTTACCCTTGAAACAATGTCTTTATTTGTGTTGATATCTTTATTAATATATGAAAAAAGTTCTCTTTCTCTTTTCACTTATCAAAAATAATTTTATTGATTTAAAATAATGTACGATATTTCACAACTATTTATTTAAATTAGCCTTAAAATTTTAAAGGTATTTATAGAAGATTATAAAACACTTAATTTAAAAAAAGTTAGCGTTAAAACAATAACAAAATGTTTACAGCTAAGTATAATTTAATTATTATAGAAAGTTGTCTTTTGCATATTTATATTGTTTATTTTGTGAATATTAATTTTATTTAATAAGATAATTTAAAAGTAGTATAAAAATCTTCTTTGTGATAGAACATAAAAATAATAATTAAAAATGTATTAGTAAATAAAGATCCATACTTTTTAATACAACATACTAGATCTGCAATGTAGTGCCACAGCTTTTATTGTAGTAGCCCCAACTTTTATTGTTTATTGAAGTGTCAAAACTTAGCATTCTCATCTAATCTAATTGACACGGCAAACACTTTCGATCAGCCACTCTGGAAAATTATCGTCAAATTAAAAAAAAAAAGAAAGTTTATCTGCATAATTTACTCGCACACTATATAAATAATCATTGTTAAATTAAAGAAATGATTCGATGGTTAAAGGAAACTCACCTAGCGTGAAATAATTACAGACAGACTACGGCACGGTAGACGGAAAAAAGCATATATCAACATAGCTATCAATTGCATGGCGAACAATAAAAATTCTGAAATGCAACTTCGCTCTGTTTATACATATGTATTTTTTTTACCTCGTTTGTTCTAAATTGAATTCTCTTTTGAAGTATAACACCTCTCATGAAAAAATCTTCTAATCGTAACAATTCCAAACAAGAGAAAAGGAGGGGAAAAAACTGACAGTAGTTTCTCTGAATAGATTACAATTCTAGTATCTGTTGCCGAATTGATATGGAGCTGTGAATCTGAGTTAATTACTCGAACGAAAACATTTAAGAGCAGATGCTAATTAATAGCAAATGGGGATCTTTTTCTCCTGAATTAATTGAGTTAGTGGAGAAAAGGGGAGCAAACACATACCACTGGATAATTGCTGTTTCTCCGGTGACAGCAAATGACAGCTTTCTAGAGTCAACATTTTTTCTTACTATGCAAATGTCTAGACATTTTATTTTCCTTTAACCCGTTTCCCAGAATCGAATTGTAAAGGAGAGATGTGTGCATGTGTGTGGGGGAGAGATGGATTTCCGTTGTCATGGGTTTTGAAAGATTTTCCATTTCTTACGGCTCATAAAAAATAAAGGATAATAAAAATTGCGGAATTTGTATCCACCCCGAGAAATTTTCCTATCAGTGTCACTTTATCGAATGCATTAATTAAATCCTACATAGCTGTCACTATTATCGTCTTTCTATGACTTTTAAAAAAAAAAGAAAGCTTATCCGACTAATTTCTTTAACACATTCTATATTTTTGTACAAAAAAAAAATAAATAAATAAATAAAAAAAAAAGATTTCATTGCATTGAGGAAAAAACTTTTAAATAAGAGTAATCTTACAAGAGTGGGAAACAAAAGTTTAAAATGAAGAATAATTACTTTTCTCAATTGGATGACAATGATCCCTTCCTCTTTCTACATAATTAAAATTCTCAGTAATTTATATTAACAATATATTTCCTTTCAAATAAAATTTAGGAACGGAATCTTTTTTAGAACTTCAAATCAATATTTTTTGGAACTTCAAATTAATGAATTCATTATAGGAAAACTTTTAAGAGTATTTGTACATCGAATTATAGATATATAAGAATACGGAAAATGATCTTGTGTGCGTTTAATACTATTAAATCAAAACTAATTTCTGAAAGTCAGAATTTATTTATAAATGTGAGTAATTAGTAATTTCAATTATCACATGGAAATCTTTTTGTCTCATTACTTGCAAAATACTTCTCAATGCAGCTCAATATTATTACACAGAATTTACTAAGTATATATAAATGTTCTTTAAATTAATTATACGCTGATCCGTAAATTAATTTATATAATATTTAATTTTTGTTAATATAAATGCTCTTTAAATTAATATATATAAGAGCTCTTGAAATTAACTATAAGTAGATGTCTTTTATGCCTAAATTAAAACTCAAAATTTTCAAAATAATTATTACACAATAGTCTTATTTATATTATTCTTAATTTAGAGTTTCGTTTACCTGCATCAAGTATTAAAAAATACTATAATACAAGCATGTAGCTAAGTTTCTAAAATAAGAAATTAATTTTTATTTGGCAGTGTAAATAAAAGAAATTATTATGTGCTTATAAGAATAACTTCCATAAAGATATATGAATAATCTGTAAGATTAAGATTTTTAATAGTAAAATAGTTTGCTTTGCTTTAATTTATTTTTAATGCACCGAAGCAAAGCAGTTCTCTGATATTTTATTCAAGGACAACTTTATTTATCACAAAAAGTCCTCACTGCAGTTTACAAGACATATGAAACTTGTTTCGCCTTGTTTTATTATTAATTGGCTGAATATTTGAAGTAAGGAAAAATGTCATATATTCATTTAGAATTGAAAATGAATATAAGCATCACTTTCACATTAAACTGTAATCATTAATACCTTTAAAGCAACTTCATTTTATCTTAACTTTTAAATCAAACCAATCATTTAATCATTCTGCGATTCTTTAACTTAATGTGAATTTCTCACTTCCAATTCTGATTGGAATATTTCGTTATTCTGGGCTGGAATCTAAGATATCTCTATTCCAGCAATTATTGATTTGAAAAAGTCCAATTAGAAATACGTTCAAGAATAGAAAAAAACTTCCATTGTATTCTTTACACTCACAGTTAAAGGGAGTCTCACATTCTCTTTATTTTGTCCATGAAACGTAGATAAATCTTAGCTTTCAAAAGCAACAGCTGAAGGAAGATTTACAGAAGGCTACTTGGAGCTTCTTTTTCTCTTGTGATCGCCCTTGTATTGCCGATATCAGCCTCTACCCTAACACTTCTCGCTTCTGAATGCAACATGTATGCTTCCCTTAGCTCCATTCTTTTCCAGGGGATTTCTCCTTACTTACAAATAAAAATTCGAACTGGTTGATCCTTGGAAGAAAATTTGGAAAAAACGGGGTTTGTTTACCATATTATGAGGCGTTTTTATATAGAATCTATTAAATGTTTGAAATCTAATTCCATATTTACTAATCAAATATATTCTAATATATTATTATCACTTTTGTTGTTTTTAATTTTCTAATTATTATTTTTTATGAGCAAATAATCTTTAACTCTGTTGAGCTATAATAAAATGGTCTAATAATTTGAGTTACATATAGTAGAGATGAAAATATTAATTTTAATGGAAATATAACAAATATTCATTAATATTTGTATATTCATTAATATTGATATCTAGGCTGAAACGAAGTTGTTTTAATCGCAATGAATATTTGTTAAAATATTAATGAATATACATAGATTGTGGTTTTGGCAAACAAGAAAAATAAATTCTTAGAAAATAATCATGTCAATGTGATATTTGATTACTGTTTCTGAAACATTTTTTTAAGCTTGTGTGAATCTTATGCATATTATAGTATGATCAGTTTTACCATTTCCTATCATTTTTCAAAATTCAACTTTTATTTCATTGTTTATTTCATTAAGCATTTTTCTAAATCTAAAAGACAATATAGCTGAAAATAAATAAAAAATTACATAACTATAAATAAAGCATTTATCGAGTGAAATAAGGGATTTTTTCATTTAATATAATTGCTCTAAATTTCAATAATTATAACAAATAAAATATATTTTATAGTTTAGAATATTTGTAATTAATAAGTCGAATACGTTTGCATCTATCTTTAATTTTGCTTAAGATAAAAAGAAAAAATATTGGTATAATATAAATACAAAAATTAAGCAAATATTGAGGGAAAAATATTCAAAAGAGAATGAAAAGTTGAATTGTTAATTTTCATCCTTTTAAGCTGAATTAGTAAAAATTTTAACCCCCAGTGTTCATTACTCAGGTTGGAACATGAGCAAATGCTTAGGCTATCAGTTGAAGAGAAAAAATCACTTAAATTTTTTAACAAGTTTTTTCTTTTAAAACTTCACTCAGTTGAAAAAAGTTAAATTATTAAAAGAAGGCAAATAAGTTTAGCTCTTAATGACGTTTTAATAAAACTAAATGGTTAAAAAAAAACTTGCGTTGTTTGTCTGTATACAATTGATAAGAATTTATGCAACTTCTGTACTGAATTTATTTAGAATAATCAAATTAATCACTTACACTTAAAAATATGTACTGAAACAAATTCATTCTATTCATCTGGATGCCTGATTTTTGATATAAATTCAGTTAGCGATCGTGAAAATAAACATTTTAAAATTTTACTAACTTGTTTCTTTTTATTGACAAAATTATATATAGGAATATTGATCTTCTATGGTAAACATTTAAAAATGTTTAGTTTTAACTGTAAAATCTTATCCATATTCCAATTTTTTACATATTTTGTATAATTTTCGTCGATATACTGTTTTAAATTTCCTCTAAATTGAGAAAAATGTAAATGAATAAATTTAATCTAATTAAAAAAAAGTGTGAGCAAAAATGTTTAAAATAAACTGAGAATATTAATATTAAAGATTATGTATTTTGTATTTCTATAACTTTAGAACATTCTTAAATAAATTACTAATGAAATTATTAATAAGAGTAGTATGAACTGCCTAAGTTGAAAGCTTTATAAACAGGTGTTCAATTATATGGTCATTTTCTTTTAAAATAAGCAATTATTATATAATAAAAATGTTAAAATAACCAAATATATATTTTTTATAATTTCGTAGTTCCCTTAGTCAGATAAAATAGCTTAATATTCTTCGCTCACAAAAATCCTTATTAATTATGCCTAGAGACTATGGAGAAATAAGCAGAAACTTAAGTTAATAAAATTAATAAGTATAATTAGTCTTAATATTACGTTCTTGAATTCTATACATTATGATAAAGAATTACTTTTTAAAAATTGGTTTTAAAATGTATGGTCTTTTAAAGATATCTACTAATAAAAATCTATTAAACAACATAAATATACTATTTTTATCATTTTCAGTTAAAAAGGAACCTAATTAGTCAGTAATATTTTGTTTATCAGATTTTTGTCATTCAATGTCATCAAATGTTTTGCCTCAATTTGTTAAAATATTTAACCATTTTCTTATTTCATTTGCTATATAATTGTTACTTCTAACTTGAAAAATACCCTGAGAAAAACATTATTCCATTTAATCAATTGCATTTCATTTTCAAGACATCAAATTTTATTTTGAACTTTAAAGACATGATTTCTCTTTAAGAATAAAGTTGATGGAGTTTGATGAAAGTAGTTGAGTGAACTACAGTGAGAATAAGGTCGGAACTTAACTTCAAGTAACTTATTAGTTTATTGTTGATATACTTTGCTACAAAATAAGAATGTGTTCATATGAGTAACGATAGAAATATGTAGCTTTTTGTAAAAACAGGGAGAACTGCTAAGCGATTGAAATTTCATAGAAGATATAAATGCAAATATATCAATTTTACTATAAGCATATGCATTGTAATATAGATTAAAATATTTGCATTTGTTTGTGTGACACAGGAAAACTTTTAAATGATTGAAATTTCAAAAAAAAAAAAAATAATAATAATAATAAATAAATAAATAAACCACGGCTGGCTGGATCAAATACACATTGTAATGAGGAAACACTTAATGAAATGGAAATATTTTAACAAACAAAAGGGTATAAAATTGTCAATTTTTTGTACTTAGAGTAGTAATCATGCTAACCAAAATTTCTAATCATCAATTATTGCCGTAATAAAAATATTTTTATTGGATAAACCACAATTAAGATAAATGTTAGACAAACAATTTGATCAGAACGTTGCTGAATTTAAGTAAATAACACTAGTTTAGTCATGAACTTATAAATTTCTTGCTTTCTAGTAGTATTTTAATTGGGGGAAAATTATCTGTATAATAAATGAGGACAAATCATATATTTTTTTTCAAAGGAAGGAATACTGAAAAGTGATGCATTGAAGTTAAATGGTTGATAAAATATCATTTATGATCCAATTATTGTTGTAACCATTCATACTATTCAAAGAGTATGTATCAGAAATGAAAATATTTTGAACAGAATTGTTGGAAAATATCCTCAGATGCTTAGCTGCTCATCGCACTATAATGAAAGTTTTTTACAAGGAGTCCCACTTAATAATGCGATGAAATATATTGTAGAAATTCAATATGTTATCAAAATTTCTTTCGTTATCACCACAAAACTCTTGATAGATTAATTGAAGAAGTCTCTGTTTAAGTGTTATGTTTCACATGACATAGAGTTCGAAATCGAAAGATTATTAACCGATCAAGATTAATAATCGATATAATCTCGATCAAGTAATAATTGAACTTGATTAATATAATCCATCATTAATAATCGACTCATTTTACAATACAACTTTATATGGACAGTTTATTGAGTGATCAATTATCAATAGAACAAGAGTTTGAAAATGATGTTGCATATTAGTTTGAAGACATGATTAATTATTTTCTCTAGAATAACAAGGAAAACATGGCAAGATTCATTCATAAACAATAGAAATAATGATTATATTGGAGAGAAAACTGAGAATTATCATCTAATAGATACAAAGTACTTTTAAATTTGCCTTTTAAATGCTTTAATTTCCGAAATCGACTAATTTTATTCTTGAGTGAAAAATGCAGACCAGAAAGCTGGTTGATATTCTGGATTTCTTAACTATAAAAGTTTTATTTTGAAGATTCTAATTATTATTCATTCAATATTTTCACAAAAAGTAATCACATCCTTTGAATTGGGAAAAAAATAGTGAAAAGCTTTGATTTGCAAAGAAGGTAAGAATAAACTACTAAAATTATTTTTTCCAATTTTTAAGGAATCTATATATTTCATCAATTTCGGAAAGTATCGAGTGGATCTTAAACCTTCTGGGATGAATTTGGTCAAAGCTGAGCTAATATATAAATCTGTAAAATGTCACACATATATTAAGACTTTTAATAAGCTAATAAAATTATATACTTCACTAGTTAAAATTTTAGGAACATAAGTCTAAAAATGGACGAATAAACATTTTGAATTGTTTGTATAATATTTGCAATGATCTTTAATGAGACAATTATTTTCCCCTGAGAATATTTTCATTCAATTTCTAATTCTGTAGGCATATTTTTATTCAAGTGTTTATTCAGTTCTTTTAAAACTTTTCAAAAGTTTAAAAAGAAAATTTATTTTTTTGAAAAGGGGTACAGTGAATTAGCTGAAGAAAAATATTAATTTCGATTTTAAGAAGCTCAAATATATAGATGGTAGATGTATATAAATGATGCATGTTTTCTAAAGTGATCATATTTTATAACAATTGAATTATATTCAAAATTTTCTTTGTTAAAAATATTCAAATATTTCATTTAAAAATATAAATCCCTTAACAGGTTTATGGTTTATAAAATGTTATAGTTTAAAAATCAAGTTAATATTATAAGTTATAATAAAGATGTCTAAAGGCATATTGAATGCATAATGACAAATCAATGTATTTTAATTTTAAAAAAATTTCAAAATTTTGTCATTTATTCTTTTTAAGCAGTTGAAACTGTAAAAAAAAAATTAATAATAAATGACAAAATGTTTTCATCATGAAACTCTTAAATGGAAAAATAGAATAAGAAGTTTTTTTATCGAGTAATCACATAACAGTTATTTTTATGAAACAGATTTGAAATAATTGTGGTAAGATTTTCATAATATATTATAAGTTTGAACATTAATAATATATTACCATTATTAATTTAATATAGTTAAGTATTATTAACAATCAAATAGTATTTTAAATACTTATAAAACATTATTTTTTAAGTATTAATACATTTTATATTGATAAAAAACTTCATAAAAATACAATATTTTAATTAACTTGATAATTTTCTGATAAGTTATTAATAATTCGTCATCCTTCTTTAGTAATTCGTTTCTTTTCCAATACAACTTTATATGGGGATCCATTCTTAAAGTGTTTGAATATTAGAGAATCGTATAACACTTAAAACATATAGAAATCTCGATGGAAGCTAACAATGTGATGAGAACATCAGTTCGCTGAAAGCCTGTTTCTTTCTATAAAACTCGGACTTTGCACTCACTTACTCAAAATCAAAGGACATCAATTATTGTTTTGATTTATTTCATTCCCAAAATCTTATTATAAAAATTTATTTAAAATTTCAGTTTCAATTTGTTTCCTATACAATAGTGATTTCTTTATAAGTAGCTTTGGGAATGAATTCTGTTCACATATTCGATGGAGTAATTAGTGTTGTTTCGCGCGAGCTTAAATGAGTAATGAGTAGATAGATATGCGAACATTCCCTCATGTCCCGGGAAAGAGAACAATAATCGACGCCTAGGACTTTTTTTACAGGATCCATTGGATAGCAAGGCGCTGTCTCCATTAAGGGTCGATGGCAGCGGCTTTTAAATCTCTCCTGGGTTAAGGCCAGGTGTGAGCGGACACGGTGACAGGCGTCTGCTCTTAGTGCACCATTCAACTTTGCTGGAAATTCCATCCGTAACGTATCTTCTACTAGACCGCAAATAGTCAACCTTCCACTTCAAATACTGCTGTGAATTTTATTTTCGTCTGAAAGAATTTCAAATGTAAAACTTATCCACAACCGGTTTAAGAATTTTTTTTAATAGTGTCTCTTATATATTTTCCACTCTCCGTTTTTTCATTGTGTGTATAATGCGTAATATTTCCTTTAAGACTTCTCAACCTATACAAATCTAAGGGATGGTCCAATAAATAAAGTATTCAAAATAAAATGCTATTTAACAAGTATCTTCAATTGCTGCTTGTATGATTTACTTTAGGCCAAATACAATGTCGTAAATGTTTTATAATTGTAAAAAAAAATTAACGATAATAGTAACATATTACAATAATATACATTAAATATTAAATACAATCATCATATATGATATCGAAAATCTTAAGAGAAGTTCATAAACAGATTCTGAAGCAAGTTATAAGAAATTTGTTTCCATATTGTTTTAAGAGAATTGTATAATAATAATATGATTTTCTTCTAAAAAATAGGGACTATCATTTCAATGAATTTTAAGAAATTAAAATGATGCTTTCACAAACGTTGATTTATGCGATTATTTACATGAAGTATATTAGTAGATATTATTGATATCTACTGACATCTACTAATTAAATTTTTATCAAAATTTAATTATGAACTTCTTCAGAACTCAAGAATGGCAAATTTTGATATTTTTGCTATAGTTTTATGTTGCTCTACTAATATTCTGGAAAAACTCTCAAAAGTAAAGTAACAATTACTTTTAAATTTCAACACTGACTAAGAACTTTAATGCATGCATCTATCGATCTATTAATTCAATTTATGTTTAAATGAGGAAATACGTCACCTTTAACTGTATTGTTAACTTTCATATTATTTAAATACTAAAATTAATTTCTGTTTATTCCTTATTTATCAAGTATTTTTGAGACGAGAAGTAACATTTCACTGAAAATCAAAAAAATCGGATTAGTTTTCATATTATTTTCATTTATCTGCTTTATTATGCTTCATTAATATGAAAAGTGTATATAAATGTAGGTATTTACAAACGTCTTCTTAAGCACTTCCTCATATCATTGAAAAACCCAAGATAATATACGCATCAACGTTTTTTATTTTTCTGAACACTTTGCAGTCACTTGATATTTAAAATATGAGTTATAAAACTGTTCTTAATATTTTAATAGGATAATACTTTATCTATCTAATATTAAATATTGAAACTATTCAGAAATTTAAATATATTTTGAGGTTTATCTTAATATAAATGTTTAGTTATATTTTTTGCCCTTAGAAAATGTTGCAAGAGCATTTTTCCAGCGAAGAAATAATAAATACATAATGATCTGCAAGTGAGTTAAATTTTGAAACTATCGCTCAACATGTTAAGAATTAACTCATAAGGTTCAAAATTAATTTGTATATCATTATCAAGGAGTACACGCAAATGCTTACGAAATTATTTTGACGGTACTAGCAGCTTCAAATGAAAAGCCACTTTTTCAGAAAAGCATTCCGAATTTTGAGTACGTTTAAGTGAAAAAAAATTATTACCCTATTAAATATTTTAAGTACTAGATGTATTTAGTATAATTATAACATAAATTAAATATACATAACCATGACATATAACATATTTAATATTAAATAACACAATTAGTTTTCTTGCTAATCATTTTTCAATTCTGAAAATAAAATTTCTATTTGTGTTAGCGAAAACATTTTTAAAAATTTAATCTTAAAAAAATAAAAAAATTAAGATTGTTGGGCTTATGTTTTATAATTAAAATTTTATACATTTAACAAACAACTCAGGATCTGATATAACCGAACTTATAACAAAAAAAGAAATAATGAAAAAGAACAATATCTAAGTATTTTAAAATTTTTATTTTAATTCAAATGAGAACTATGAATATTTTACAAAAAATTGTTGCAACCATGGATCAACCTTAGATTGTTGCAACCATGGATCAACCATGTTGCAACCTTAGATCATTATCATAAAGTGATTAAGTATTATCTAAATATGATCTTCCTAATCATTTTTAAATTGAAACATATTTATACTTGGTCAAATTAAATTTCGTATAATTAGGATAATGTGAACAAAATCATATTTTAAAATTACATTTATATATATGATAGTAATTGTTTCCAAATTCATTGTAAGAAAGTAGAACATTTTTAGTTACATTGAAATGAATACGTGAGTTCTCATCAATAAGAATATCTTTTCAATTAAATTCACAAAAAAAATTGAAAATAGGTTAAATGCATCTAAAAAAGCTGAAATTTTATGAAAGTAGTTATGATAAATTCTCTAATAAAAACATTTGAAATCATTCATGTTTTCTTAATATAATTAAAAAAATATTTTTAATTAAAATTTTTTATATAATTTAAATAAAACATAAATGTTCAAATGTTTTTATTAGAGAATTTATAGCATAATATGTACCTTCATATATGATAGTATAAACTTTTTCAACTTTTTAAACAACATAAAATTTCAAATTTTTTGCAATCAAGAAATTATCCTATTGATTAATCTATCGACATATATTTAATAAATAGGAATGAAATGTTACATAAATGTCAAATAAATATGTATAAATATGCATAGTATGTAATATAAACCATTACTCAGAGAAATGTTGTATTTAATAATACCCTTTCGAATCAAATTTAAAAAAATAATTACTTATATGGACCAACAACCAATTATCTGCACTTCAAATCATGAACTTAAAAATCTTATTTACTAATTTATTTCTTCTTTAAGAAAATCAATGTTTAACGAAAAAGTGATTTTTCTTTCTTTTTTTATATAGAAAGAAGAAAAATTACTTTAAAAACCAATATATTGAAAGCTCAATCAATCTTTTATTTTCCATCATATTACTGAGAGGCTTTTAACTCCTTTTCTACAGTTTACAATTCCAGTTTCCTTTAAATATTTTCTTCTCGATTAATAATGGAAAATAAAGAAAAGTCACAAAGTAACTAGCTTTTCATTTAACGAATATAAAACCGGAAACAATTTTCTTTTTATTTAAGGCTTCTAACAAAATGCTTTTATCATAGTATCTTGAATAAATGGGGGAAAGGGCGAATAGAGAAAAAAATTCCCTTTCCGTTTTTCCCTAAATCTCTTCGCACGCTAATTTTCCCCTTTATCTGTCCACAAACTTTTTTTATTACCCTGTTTAATTTTCCCATTTGAGAACAAATGCACATCGATGAAGCTCGAAGCAAACATTAAGAGGGAAAATAAAAGAAATTTAGCGATTCATGAAGACTCCTTTTTCTATTGTTTTACAGGGCTCCATTTTTAAAGCGGTTACACAGGAGACGGGAACTTATTGTTTCAACTTGCACCTGACTGTGGGATACAATATATTGTACAGAGAATTCATTCCGGCTCCACCCATTTTCCTCTAGGACTTCTGATTGGTCGCGGCATTCTTTTGAGGTGCATCCCATTCTGCTGCTGTCCCCCATCCTCGATTGGCATGTTACATCTTTCATTGATTTACAGGGCACATGAAATTTTCTCTTTTTAAGTGGGTATGATTCACACGGGGAAAGTACAATGGGGAAGTTATGTAATGGATTATCTTATTTCATAGTGACTTTATCTGTAACTGTAAAAGGAATTCATATGTGCCCCAAAGATATATTTTATGTATTCGAAATCCGACAAATAAATCTCACGTATACAACAAGATAGATATTTGTTAAAATATAGATATACATAATTTACTTCATTCTTAAATTAACCTATATTAAACTAAGAAAAAGCTATAATTTATTTACTTGAAATATAAATTGAAAATCGACTTGTAACAACCCAAACATTACGAACAAATTTAGAATCCGAATTTTCTAGAAAACTGGTGAACGCAAGTTGGATGTGTATGAAATGATATAGCATTTTCATTCTGTAATTCCTACCATCAAATCAAATTTACTCAGATTGCTACTTTCAAATAAAAAGCTTATTTATGTTGTAAGACTAAAATTTTAATTATGTCAAAATGAAACAAAAATTGTATGTTCATTTCACATATTTTGATTCGATACAAAATAAAATGTTATTTTTGTTTTTATAAGTACATTTATTAAATAAAAACATTTTATTAAAGTTCAAAATTGTGCACACAAATATTTGACATCCAATATTAATTTGGAAATTCAATGAGAAACATTTCTTATTTTGCTGACATTTAAAGATTCAACTTTCCTAATCGAGCACGAATTTTTGCTTTAGTGAAGTTAAAATAGTTCTTTCCTTACTTTAATTCGTTTACTTCATTCTTGATTTTTCTTAAGAAATTCATTCAGTTCAGTTTTTATAAATTAATATATACTATATTTTTCATTAATTAAAAATTTAAATAGATGTATTCATAATAATAAATTAATTACGAAAGATAACTTATTAATAATAACCAACAACTTATTAAGAAAAAAATGGATTATATTTTCATCTATTTATTTTTTTTTAATTCAATAAGTAAAGTTTAATTTAATGTAACCTGACATGCAATTAGTTTTTCTTTGGGTAAAATATATATATATATATATATATATATATATATATATATATATATATATATATAACTTGTATTTGAAAATAAATATTTGAGAAACTTAGATGCAATTGCAGATGATTATTTGAAAAATAATACAAGAAAAATGTCAGTTTTATAAGACTATTACTTTTTATACATCTCTTTGAAATATAAAATCTTAATTAATTTATTAAGTATAGCTTCAGGGTCCCAATTTAACATCAACATTTTTCTTTTAATTTTAACAAGGTTAAAAAATTAATTATTTAAGTGGGTTCTTTTATAATAATCTTGAAAAATACTGGGAAAAACTGCAAAAAATTATATTCAATTAACTATAAAAAATTAAAGAGAGTTTTATGTAAATCTTAATAACTTTTATTTATATGGTTATAAGTTACTCCAGGCATACTGCCATACTACTAACATTGATGAATTGACTTCCAAATTGTCAATTTAATAGAGAAAAAAAATTTCATTCAAGGCATAAAGAAACATTTATTTTTTTTAATTGATTCAGCTATATAAATTCTGAAACTTTTATATTTAAAATCACATTATATTCTAGAATATCAAATACTCATGAATGTTTGATTTTTTATTTTAATTAGTGTTTTAAAAATATTAATTATTTTAAGAAAATTCTTGTCACTTTTATAGAATCTATTTAAACTATCAATGTACACTGCTGGCTATCCCTAAATGCAACACCCTGAAGGAAGCATGCAAATAACATGATATTAATAAAATATATTAGAGGAGATGAGATGTGCAAATGATGAGAATTTCAACGCAGACACACATATTACGCGCGCCTGGGGTGCCACTTCAAAGCGCTATTTAAGGCTTGGAGATTTCGATGATTTCATGTTCGGCAATTGTGTTATTCTTGTGGTTTTTTTTTTTTTTTTTTTCAAAAAAAAAAAAAAATCAATTATACCTCGTAGAAAACAGCGAATTGTTTGATAAAGCTGCATTTTTTAATAAAGTATCCGAGTTTGACAGAGAAAGGATAGTGGCCTATAGAGATTGTGAATTATCTTTCAAGGAAATCGGTAGTCATGTTAGACAAAATCAAACAAATGTAATGCGGATACGAGATCGTTGGTTACAGGAGGGTACGGCTGACCGACGAGTTCGATCGCATCCACCTCAATGCACCACTTCACCTGATGACAGGAAAATTGTACGCATGGCAGTGACGGATTGCTTAACCACATCACGAGCAACAGCACAGCTCATTCAATCTGTAACGCACCATACAGTATCAGCACGTACCATTCGATCCCTTTTACAACAGAGTAGTCTGTCCGCAAGACGTCCCTTGCTTCGTTTACCCTTGACGCAGAGCCACAGAAGTATCCACCACAAATATTGAGATGAAAGATGGATCTGGATGGCAGAATAGAATGAAATTGTATTTACTGACGAGTCACACTTCTGTCTGCAATACCACGATGGTTGCATTGGAGTCTGGAGACACCGTGGAGAGAGGATACCGATCAGCTGCTTTATGCACAGATACACTGGTCCTGCACCCGGTATTATAATATGGGGTGGTATTGGATATCACTCTCGCACTCTTCTAGTACGCACTGCCGGTATTTCAAACAGCCAGTGCTACATCTCCAAGGTGTTGGAACCAGTTGTCCTTCTTTACATTCAGAGATTGCTCACAGCCATATTTTAATAGGATAATGCGCGACCACACGTGGCACGCATTGTCTTTCTTCGGATTCTTCATTAATCACCATATTGAATTTCATCCATGGCCGACTCACTCTCCAGATCTTTCGCAGATAGAAAACATGTTATCCATGGTTACTCAACGATTGACCCAGATTATATCCCCAACTGTCACACCAGATCAACTTTGGCAACGTGCGGAAGCTGCTTGGTCTGCTGTACTCCAAGAACACATCCGAAGTCTCTTTGAATCAATGCCGAGGCGTGTGGCAGTGGTGAACTCCAGCAATGGCGGCTACTCTGGCTACTGATTTTGACGGGAACCACACTTCACAGAAGTCTATAAGTTTAACCATTTGATACTTGATCAACATGTTATCTACAAAAGAAATTTTTTTGGGACATCTCATGCCTTTCTTGATATTGCAATTATAGTGGCCAGCATTGTTGCTTATTCCATTGTATTTTATAAATAATGAGGTTAGCTTTATTCGTATTCAGTAGTCACTTAATGGTTTCTACTATAGTTACGAATTGGCTTGAGTGATTTTGAAAACAGAGTATTTAAGGATTTATATGTTACGTTTCTTTCTTGCAATATCTCTGGAAAAACTAAGCGAATAATTTCATACAAGTATTTATTATTTCTATTTAATTTGAGTTGTTTCTTATTGTTGATGATTTAAGCTTTTATATTTCAATATGTTTTAATGATAGTTAATTTTACTTGGTTTCTTCCACCTAAAAATAGTTTAACACGATTTAATACTTCATTTTAATCATTTTTTACCAGTAAGTAATAACATTATCAGTGACAAATAACTTAATAGAAAATGTAATTGAAAGCTTGGGTATTATCATCTATACAAGACATTTTATAACCATAATTAATTAAATTTTAACAAATATTTATTCAATATGATTTGTTAAGCAAGTATCAAATATAAAAAGCTTCATGTAGAATTCTGAAATTTATCTTTTAGTCTTATTTATGCACAAGATAAATTGTTTATGGAATTTATAATATGAGTACAGATTGATAATTTATTCAAAAAATACAGTAGGATACATTTATGTATTTTTTAAAAAACGTGGCTTTCTAAGTAATTACTTATTATAAAGCCCACATAACTGAAAAAGCTACAATTTTTAAAAAGCTGTTAACAAAATTCCGCATTTTCTTGGCTTACTTAAGGAACTGATTATGTAATTCAATTAAATGAAATCTATTTTTATGTTTGCAAATTGAAATTTATTGAAACCAAAAACTTTTGTATTATACTGTTACATTAATCTTTTTAAATTTTAAAAAGTATTTCTTAAAGGATTTAATATTATTTGCAATACTTTAAAATGAGATTTGAATCTTTTTGGATTCTGACAAAATTATGAAATAAACATTTTTGCTGTTACAAATAAATGTTCCTTTATGCTGTTATAAATTATTTTTGTTTTCAACTAATTTATACCATATTATTGCACATCTATTATCATTTACTTTTAAATATGTTCAACTCTGTAGTGAGAATATGTTAATTAAGAAAATTATTTTGAATTAAGTAAATATATCAAATATTAAGTGTTACCTTAAACATAATTTTTTTTTAAATTAAATTACTTAGTATCATAAAGTTGTGTGAGGAAACTGTTTCAAAATTTGTTATTGAGAATAGCAATCAGGAAAAGTGTAATCACAAAAATTCTTAGTCAAACGTGCTGTTGCCGTAAGCCTTTATACTTAGAATAATACCTTTTTCTGTATGAGATATGAATTTGTTAAAAAAATTAGCCTTTAGAGCACTTTTATTGCTCTAATTTATATTTTAACTAAGTCAGATCCTTTTTTTTTTACCTTTTTAACTTAATTTTTTAAATATGAGTCAAACTTTTATTTGTAAGTAATAAATACAAGAATAATTCTAGTGTGAAACTACACATTTTTAATGTGGAAACATTTATTTCATTCACATTTATAATGGATTTACTTTTAAATAGGAAGACAATTATTTTGCAGATATTTGTACGGAAATAAATTGACAAAGACATTTTCATTTTTTATTTTAAAATTAGTTGTTTTAAAAAGATTACGCTACGAATAGGGAAAATCATTCCACCCTCCCACCTACGCAAAAAAAATCCATATTTAATTATCACACTAAACTGAGAATGGATAAAGCAAATTAAATTAAAATGATTGCACATTATCACGGTGCATTATGAAAGAACGAAAAGGGCAATGTTATAATAACAATTACACTAGATATGAGTTTTCTATTCTCGGTAGTAAGTTGTGAAAGCTCTGTTCAAAGTCAGTGAAAGATTTTTTCCGTTTTATGGAAGAAGGGTAAAAAAAGAAATCTGTCAAAAAATGTTTGAATATAGTATAGTAAGCTCTAATAGAATATTTTACGAGTAAAAGTTTTATTTCCTTGTGTGTATGAACTTATTTTTAATGAATGTGCATAAATCTATGACAAAAATTGAATAATTTTGCGTTTTTGTGATGAACATGCTCAACAAGTATTCTATTGAAGATTATCTTAAGGAGTAATAATCTACGATAACTATCATCTTTTTATTATGCTTATGACTACTACAAATATGTCAAACGAGAAGCTCTGTTCACCATTTGAAAATATATAGAATATAAATGTTGTATTTTAAATCCTTCTCAACAAAAACTTTTTATTTGTTTCGAAAAAACTTGAAGTCTATGCCGGGTTCCTAGATTCTGTCTTTTTCTCACTTTGTGTTGGAAACTGAAAACTCTTATTTTGAGAAACATATTTGTTTCACATAAAACGTACATTTCGACAGTGCAGTCGTTTTATATTTCAAAATTAATGACATGCGCATTAATTTGACCTTTATCAATGGATACATTTATTTTTTGCTCTTTATGGGGAAAAAACCATAAAATCATCATGATTTATGAGAGGGTTAGAGATTTTTATTTCAACTGTCACAAAGCGCTATTGTTGTCGCCTTTTTTGGTGGAGCTTTATAAGAATGCTTCCATGGAGGCATATCCTCCGGGAGTGAAGTCGTGCTCTTTTTAAGCGCATTTTTTTCCTCCCTTTTCGCTCTTCAATTCCATCGCTTTTTCCCTTTCGCTTTACTTTTAATTACTCGAAGCGTCAGAATTTCTTAATTAAAAAACCATCACTTCCTCTCACCCAAAAGAAAAGAGTCTAGGCGGGTGGAAAAAATACTGTGGCCTCTCTCTTTCGCTGAAGTTCATTTGACAGAGCCTGGGGGGATACCATAGAAGCGAACGTAAGCATTAAACTGATGGAGAAAAACTTGGACCACCCTTTTCTCGCGACTTTTTCCTGTTGACCTCCCTCCCTCCCCACAGGACGGTCGGGCTAATATATAGTAGCTAGCTGTACCCACGGGCTGTGTACAGCCACAACCAAGGAACGTGTTTGCTGTGTTTCCACCAATATTTGGTTTTTGGTGTTGCGCCTGCTACATGCTGCCGTTCGCTTCTCTCCTACAATTTCTTTCTTTTCCGTTTTCCCACCTCCGGAAAATTCCAACTCCCCCTCTTCCCTTATTGCTTAACTCTGCCCACCCTCCTCTCCATCATAAGAGCTCCTGGAGATTTGTTGTGGGGGAGACGGTGGGGGAAAGCGCCCCTGGAAAATATTGGCCCAAGGCCAACTTTTTCGTGTTAGTTTCTCTGTTGTGTGTGTGTATCTAGCATTTATTGACCCACTACGTCTCGAAGAAGAATGCAGGCATGGCAAAACCTTTTTCCCTCACTTAGATTACGCTACGAATAGAGAAATTCATTCCACTCTCCCACCTACCCATTCTCCTTTTCTTCGAAATGCGGAAGAGGAAAAAAATATTAAAGTGGGGGAGGGGCTGGTAAAGAGGGGAGGGAAAAAATACTGATTCATTTACGTTAGGCAAAGCGGCAAGATGCCACTTCCGGAAAAAGAAAATTGCGAAACGCGAATTTAATATTAGATTTCTTTCTCAGTCCCCCTCCCCCCACAACAGTTTGAATTATAGAATGGCAGTCGTTGCAACGCCTTTTGCGTGTACTTAAAAGTACTGCTGGGGGTGGGCTTTTCAGAGATCTATCAATAACATTGACATTATTGAAGAAGCCAGATTTTTATTACTGAGGAAACAAATAAAAATTCTTAAATAAACCGCTTTCAATTTTCAATGAGATGGATTAAAGAGGAAGTTTATAATAACTCTTATTTCGCCAATTTGTTATCGAATTTCATGCGTTTATTGTAACTTATTTAATAAAAACCATTTTCAAAAATGGATGATTATTGCATTTTTCACATGATAAATGCTTCCTTTATTACATTTCTCATTTTAATGTGTATGTTTATTCATGAATGTATCAAAGAAAATATTTAATAATCCTTTTCAAAAAGTTATTAAAAATTTGAGCCACAATTTAACGGTCAAAATAATAAAATGATTTTTTTCGTCAAAAGCTCTGTTATAAATATTGCACCGAAAAAATTTAATTTTGTAAAAACTACGAAATTAAAATTAAAACCAAGAAAAATCGTAATAAAAATTATTTATATAACATGTTGAGTTCATAGATTTTATAAAAAAAAATATTTTTCAGAAAAAAATGACATTTTATTTTTTCTTTCTTGGGTAACATTTAAATTTATTTAATGAAATTATACTTATTTAAAGAATTTTTTTCTTGCATAGTTCGAGATTTATTTGAACATTAAAAAGTTAAAGGTTAAAGGTAGGATGAATTAAACTTAAAGTTTAAGAACTTGTTTTTATAAAAGTGAAAAATTTAATTCCCTTAAAATATGTATTATTTTAAGTGAAAACTTGGATTTAGTATGTTGTGTATCATTTCAGATGAATTTTAAAATGCTAAATGGATTTAAAAAAGTTCTCTTATTATTGAAATTTTTTTTCAATTTCTTTTAATGAATGAACACTCTACTATATTATTTTCTATAAATTTAATCTTTTGATTAATAATTTTAGTAATTATATCACATGTTTTGGATTATTAAGTGTAATATATTTGATATATTTACTAAAAAGAAGCTGTTGTTTTTAAAAGTTTTAACAAATAAAGGTATATCCTTTTATCCATATAGCTTTTTTTATTTAAGTAAATAAAGTAATTAAGAAATTTCACACAAACGTTTCGTCATTCACTTTTTAATGTGCATAAAAATGATATAAGTTTAAAATGTGTTAGAAAATAATTTGTACTATTTCGTTATAATGGACCGCAAATTCAACCACTGATATAAGATAATATGTAAATAAAGTTGGACATTTATTCGATGGCAAGTTATTTAAAGGTAAATCATACACACACACATACTATAGTTGAATTATAACATGGTAAAACTCAATATTTTTATGTTTACATTTTCTAATACATATGTATTCCACTCTTTGAAAAGTAAAAAACCCTAGGGCAAAATATATATATAACACTGATAATCTTTCATTTCTCAAGAGAAAAAGCAACAATTTACATAAGAAGGACACGTAGCTAGGTTAAGAAATTCGACTATATTTATCATAATCTCATAAATAATAACTAAGCTTTCCAACTCTGACTCTCCCTCAAATATGACATATTTTCAGGGTTCACGTTAATTCCGCCACCAGAAAGGCAATCTTCTTATTTAATGTTAAATATCGTTGACTACACCATGTAAAATACTACCAACTATGCAAATTTAATGCCACACAATCGAGCAAAAAAACTACATCGAGTTGGGGAACAGGTATATCATAGATGTATCTGTAGCTCACCCTACCACAATTTACCCCAAAACTGTCATCGCTTATGTCAACACCAAAAGAGCTTGAGTCGTATCAGTTATGGTGTGGTAGCGAGTTCCATTAGTTTGCTTGAAAATACTCTTTTTGAATAGACTTTCCGATAATACAGGCTGAGGACTGCATCCGTAAACAAGTGGGCCCAGTGTCCTTCAAAGCGGTTGAGATTACAACACATCTGAATTAGGGGAGGGAGATTTGTACCCATATAAAAGGACTAGGTTATATATTTTCCATGCGTTTTATATACAGCTGCGGCAGTATTCTGTTTGTGGACAAAGCGGCGTTAGGACGAGAGGCTAACCTCTGATCATTCTTTACTGAATAGCAGAGGATTTATTGTGCATGATATCTCAGTGGGTCGTTTTAATCGAGCAGTTGCCTTTGCTAAATCGGTGACATAAGAATGTTTTTTTCCTTTCTTCTTTACCCTCTTTCAAGTATCCTGGGAAAGAGAAACATTCAATTTATAAGAAAAAATATATAAATTGCGATTATGTTCGTATCAATGTGCGGATAAGTGGTGCAAAGTTCTACATGAGTTCTTACCATTTTTTTTTTATCAATCTTTAAAAAATGTGTATCTGTCAAGTAATTCTTAAATTACACTTGAAATGGAAAAGTAATTTCTATTCTTAAGGTAATTATATATATTTTTAATTAAAAGTAAATTTATTTAAATTTGTATTTATCATTAAATACTTAAAAGCTGAAATATCTCGATTAAAAAGAATATATTTACTTATAGAAATTTATACTACGTTTTAAATGTCATTTATTTATTTTTTTGTAATATTTTAATGTATGATAACAATTTCATATTTTTCGTAGAGTCCTTTATAAAATAACTTTCAAAGAGTGAGATATTTGTACAATATCATGCGTAGAATTTGTTTCCATTTTTATTAAAACATAATAAAGTAGTATTACATTACTACGAGATAATATTTTAAACAATAAATGAAACTATTGCTACTAATTAATAGTTGAGAACATTTGTGATCATAATAAAAATTGAGTCAATAAAATCTATAATGAAATTTCCTCTTGAAAAATTCTATAAAAATAGACACATCTCGAGACTGATACACATTTACTTAATAAAAGTGAAAATATAACTGCATAATTGACAATTAAAAATGATTATTTTTAATATTATAAATAAATAATCGTATGACAGCATAAAATATAACATTTTCCCCAACCAGTGCTTATAGTGCTCTGCCCGAAAGATTTATTTAACAATTGCTATGTACAATAAATTGGGAAACTCACTCTCAATGTTGAGTAAAAGAGATATATCTTTGCTTTAAATTAAAGTGTTGAATTTTACGCTGTTTTTGTTTTGTCGTTTTTCGATCATTTCTGGAGAATAATGTCTAATTGAATCAGGATCTACAACATGAAGAGTAGATTCCAAATTACTACAATAAACGAAGTAGATGTGGAACCCATTAACTACTGGAGGATGTTAAACTAAAGATAATATCGATTTCGCATTTCAATAGTGTATCAGATTTACTATTTTCATAAATATTTCTAGAAAAGCATGCAGTGAGGAGTATGCTTCCCAACAGTTTTAATATACATCTATTATATTACATGTATATTTTAAAATTTTTTTACATGCATCATATTACATGTGTGATAATAAATAGGCTAAGAGTTATAGCTTAAAATTTAACCATTAAAATTTAAAATCTACAACAATATATTTACAATCATAACTTTATTTACAATTATAATTTAAGAAGACTCACACACACACACATCAACATAATGGAAAGATTAACGATTTATTTCTCGAATTGAGAACAGCGTAAAATTCAACACTTTTAAAAGTTCAGAGAATCGGATCTGTTGTACTCTTAAATACATGACAGTTGTAAAAGCTTAGAAATTTATGCTTCTGTACACACATCTAAATTCGTCTCACTATGGGAACAATCAGCGAAAATGTACTTCACAGATGTTTCTTAAAATTTTTAGAATTTTCACTGCATGGCTTCATAAAAAAGCAAGAGTGAAATTCTCCTTAAAATAGAAAAATGTAGGCTAAATGGAAACAAAAAAACGGAACTCCATCAAGAAAAATATTTTTACAAATTTTGTCAAAAACACATTTTTGTTCTAAAAATGATTTTAAAAACTTGATCAACTGTGACAAACGAACTAAACAGAGAGGAAAACTTTGCAATATTTGGTCTTCTCCATAAAGTTTAATTTAAAAGAATCAAGAGCAGAGAACAAGAATTTTTTTCAACTTCGAATCAAAATTTCTGCTTAAAATTGAGCTAAATTTTTCATTTCAACTCCCAAAATTGAATGCGCCACTCTCAAAAGATAAAAAGAAAAATTGTTGCTTAATGTTTATCAGCAGGAAATATCAAGCTAGCAATTCCAAATAAATAAATGTCTAGGAAATTCAACATCAATTCTTTATTCCTAATATCTTTCGATGAATCGGGGCATTACTGGAATGCGCTCTTAAATAAAGAAAACTCCCCATCCAAATTATTGTGTATACGATGCAGTTTTCTTCTTAAGATGTCGGGGTGCATCGCTAGTATAAATAGTTGGGCCTTTTCTATGTCAATACATTATCTCACAGCGCAATAATAATTTACTCTGCAGCTGACGTAAAGAGACACAAGTAATTGGTTTCTGTAATTCTATTTGATAGCTTGCCATGATCAGTAACCTCGTTATCGAGGGGTGGAGGAAAGTGGGAGGTACAACAATCTAGCAACTTAGAAAAAGACTCTCAATTTTAAGGGAATTCAGCTTGAGTGGTTGCAAAATGAGAAAAGAGATTGTTGCTTGGGTAACAGGCTTACGCAGCCACTCTAAGAATGCAACTCATGATTGCCTTTCCTCGCAGTTTCGGGATTGGAGTAGCTACTTGTACCCCGGTCGCTCCCTTAACTCAATCAGAGTTTTCAAAGCCTCTGTTGCTTGTTTAAATCCTATAAACTTTGCCGATTTTGTTACGGTCCACGTGTCACACAGAGAGAAACTCTTTTAAATAGTTTTCCACGAGATTGTCTTAAAAATTCGGTATTTCAGGTTACAACAAAATAAATAGCCTTGGTTTAATGGTGGTAATTAAAAAGAACACATTTACTCCCATGTTAGGCATTCTTGTCAGATTGAACTGATAATCCACCCATCCTATTCTTTTCCTTTGTGCAGTCATCAGGATAGCGACACTTTTATTTAGTCTTTCGATCGCTTTAACGGTTTCCTCTTTTGGATCACTGAGCATTTTCCGATAATTGTTTTCCGACGCTGGTTCAACTTTGGGACGGTTATTTGATGGCAGAAGGGATGGAGAGTTTTGGTAAAATAAAAAGCTTGCCGTTCTTAGCGTAACAACTGGATGATAAGAGGTATTTTATAGCAAATAATGCGGTTTAACTCTGCTTAGGGAACATTTGCGGTTGAATTGTATTTTTGCGCAAAGCATTACGAAAGAAAAAAAATCATATATATATATAATAATTTAAGAAACATAGAATTTTTTCATTGTATATATAAGAGTCTATTGATTACTGTATTAAATTGATTTTACCCTTAACGTTAATGGTGCTAAAAAGATATCTTCTTTCAGATTTTATAAAATAATTTTTTTTTTTTTGACTTAGCCTTGGCTACTGAACCTGTAAATATCTGCTTGTCAGAATTTTAAACTATGAGCTTTTGTATGTTTGTAAAAAATTTTTTGAAATATATGAAATTTTGTTATATAATATATATATAATGATTATCTTTATAATTTAAATACTACATGTTACACGAAAATCAGAATAAAAATTTTTGTAGAAGTTTTAGGTTTACACATCAACAAGTACATGTTAAATTAAACAAATTCCAAGATTTAATTCTAAAATATTCTAAAATTTGAATTTGATAAAAAGAAATTTCACTTAGCAAAAGTATTAAATTTTCTTAAAGGTTTATGAATTTTAAATTGCGTCGAATATATTTCTACTTATAATTGAAATTACTAGCTGGAGTCTAGTGTAATAATAAATGTTTGTTTTAAATTAAGTTAATTACTTAGTTTTAGATAATTTACACTCTTTATTATGAAACACAAAATATTCCAAGGTAACGAAATTCAAAATATACGGTACTAAACATTATATAAAGATATTCTTTCATAACCTGAAAATTGAGAGTAGTCTTCCGGTATACCAAACTTATCCTTTACTAAGCCAAATCATGAAGTATTTCCTTTCCGAAAAAAAAGAATCATGTCAAAACGATTTTGAGAAACGCCAAATCTTATAAAAAGCCCGCCGTTGCGGTCATTTTTACTGAAGTACTCAAGCATCTTCATTTTCAAGCTGGATTAAGGATCATTGGCTGTGATGTCCGTATCTTGTCCCAAAGGCCCTGGAAAATAATAACGTGAACTTTAGAGTCAGCCAGCCGGCGAGAAAGAGATTAATCCAATCGACCGCGATATCACTCCTAGGAGGAAAGTAAAAAGAATATAAAAAATCTTTTTATATTATTATTATTTAAAAGATACTCCCTCCAGTACTATATCGAGAACCTAGTTGGTGGTTTAACAATTCAGCCTCTCGTGATCTTCCTGAAATACTCTAATCCATCCAAGCTTGGGACCAACTATCCCCCACCATTCTCTATTGGCTTTCATAACTTCCTGGCACTATAGAAAAACGAAAGAGGGGGAAAGAGGGGTCGTTACTGTTGTAGTAGGGTTACAGAAAGCACCATGGTTCTTTAGGAAAGCAGTCATTAAAGACATGTCTTGTTTGCAAACATGGGCCAGGTACCTTTGTGATCTGGGGACTTATGGGTAGCACTAGTCGAAAATCCGACCTGTGGAGGGTAAAAGAGGGCGAACGAATTCAGAGCTTCACAGAGGTTTAAAATGGGGGTTGCTATAGGAATACAGAGATTCTGTTTAATCATCTAGTAACAAAAGCAACTCCCAAACACCTCGTGTGGCAACGGGCTAAACGTTCTCGCGTGTGTCCCCGTCTTTTCGCTTGGAATATTTTCAATTGCCCATTTAATCTGCTTTTTCCTAATAATGATGTTCCCCGATGCATGGGAATTATATACGCTTCTTTCATTTCTCTAGATTGAGAATAAAGCGTTATTTTTTCCTGTCTATAGGGAACCAAAACTTTATACATAACAGCTGCATTTATTTTAGAAAAAGATCGAGAATTCATGACAAATGTTTTGAGCTCGCCACAATAAAATAATAAATATTGTGCAAAGATATAAATTTAATAAGTAGTATAAGCATGAAATGCAAAAAATTATTGAGTTGTTCGGAAAGTCATTTCATCTTTCCCGCCTGAATCAGTTTTTTGATAATGAAAACAAACCATTTTATGGGTATGAAATCATGCTACGGCCAGAAAGAGAGTAAAAAGTATTGAGCTAGTATTGACAATATATAATTCAATAAAATATTTATTCACTATACTTTTTTCATTTCCATATAAATCGAAATAACTTTTCGAACAACTCAATATTTAACTTGTAAATATATCAAAAATACAACTTACACAATTGAAAACTATTTCCTTTTGAACATTTATAAAAAATTTGCTCATTTGAGTTATTAGAATTGATAAGAAGTTGTAATTGAAGTCCACGCGCGTGTAAATTTTTGATAGATTTATAATTGTGTTCTTTTTTTTTCAATAATTCTAATCGAGTTTAAGAGCAAATAAATAAAAATGCTAGATTATTTTCAATTTTTTTCCATGCATGAACCGGGATTCGAACCCATGACCTCGTATTCAGAAGCGCGAACCGCTCAGCCATCAAACAGCACTTAAGAATATCAGATTAAGTATTCATTGTGTGACAATAGTGACAAATCCAACATTCTATTTTCTTATTTTATGATCATTGTAATCCTAATGTTTCGCTTTAAAGTTGATAACATTTTTTTGAGGAAATTTCTTAGAGCAGATTTTATTACTTGAATACAAAATAAAATGACTCCATGCATGTGCTAGTGTGTTATCAACATAAATGTGGTTATATTTTTAACTTTTTGCAGGGTAATAGAATAATTTGGTCCAGTTTCTTAAAAAAAAACTGTATTAATACGCATATTATTACAATAAATGAAAAAATACTAGAGACTGTTGAATATTAGGAGAAAAAGAAAAGTTGAATATCAACAAATAACAGTCAAGTCACATGATTGTATAAATGGGAATAATAAAATTCTATTACATTTCTTCTTTCATATAAATCTAATTTGACAAGTTACCCAAAATATGCTTAAAAGAGATTAACTTCAAAGCTGAATTTATTTGGCACAGTTATCTGTCAATACTTTTTCACTTTTAATCAATACTTTTTGCAATTTGCGTTTTCTTGGACTTACTTGTGGAGTTACGATAAATCATGTTTAAAAAGTAGAAGGTACATAGTTCGCGCGAGTGGCCCAAGCCATTGATGAACAACAGAAAAATGACTACACCTGCCTGGTCATATATCAAGTTTGGACGATTACCTAGCTCTTTCCCTTGTTACACGTGAACACGACTAACTATGTACAGAAAGTCTCAAGACAATACATTGTAAATAATCAAAACTAAATAAAAACGAAGATTTTTCTTCAATCTGTAAGTTATTCACTATACAGCGATATTAAGTAATTCATTAAGTAGCGTCAAAGTTTTGTGCTATAACTTTACTTATCATTTACTAAGGGATTTAATTTTTTTGACTTTAATTATACTATAGAAACTATAAGTGATAGATTCGATTCTGTTTACTATCGAATAACGAGAGATGATCAGACATTGGTTTAAAAAGCTTTACTAAAAATTAAACTACATATTTAAGATATCAGTCATTCGCCGGTGCTTAAGTTTTGTATAGTAAAACTTATCCATGAAGGTTTTACTCTTTTTTGTATTCAATATGGCCTAGTTTCGCACGCACGTTTTTATTATAATCAGATTTCTCATATTTTAATTACCTAAACCAGATGAAATCTATGTAAAATTGACATTTTTCAAATATTGGGAAATATATATCGTATGACAAAATCTATCTTATATTAGTAACAGAAAATTCCAATCTTTATTGTGATTCTTACTATTTAGCCTCTATGTGTTTATATAAATGCTTGATATAAAAAATGCATCGTATGTAAATGTTACTTTACTTCTTAGGTAATGCTATTTAAATACTATTTAAGTAAACTGTGTTATCAGTATAATTAAATAATATGCTTTAAATAACATTGAAAAATTTTAAATTGAATATTTTAAATAATGTACAGAATACAATTGTAACACTATAATTTTAATTAATAATATTCAAACATAAGATTATTTAGTTAAAAGGATTAAATGCGATAAATATAATAGTATTTCTGTTTGTTATCAATGTATTTATTTTTAAGTGTTAGTGTCTGTGTTTTTTTTTTACATATAATTATTTTTTCTCTCCATTCTCAAACAGATTTTGATTTTTTATTCCATATAATTAATATACAGCCATGATTAAACATAATCAAATATGGTGTTTTTATTTTATTTATTTATTTATTTATTTTTTTTTATCATAATCTATTTCACGTTTATAAAATGTCTTACAAGATTTATTGGAAAAAATTTTGCAACATTACAAAATTGAGAAATTTGAATATTAAAAGGTGATTTTCTGTAAATAATAACTGCCCGAGATCTAAGACTTTTAGTTTTTGCTGAAGAACCAAACATTGAAAACTATACTTTTTACGATGAACAATACACTGAACTATTGATTTTCTTACTGATGAACTACACATATAAGACTTTACTTGCTGATTTATCTCTTGCTTTATTGCTTAATTTTGGTTCTCTTGCTTAATTTTATCATTCAATTAAAAAAATCAACTTGGTTCACTAAAACCCTGTGGTTTCTGTCAAAATAGAATGCAAACTTAGAAACAAATATATATATATATATATATATATATATATATATATATATATATATATATATATATATATATATATATA
>JAPDSC010009164.1:714246-740724 GCA_026290005.1 Latrodectus geometricus | reverse complement strand
GGTAAAAATTTAAATGTCAAAAAGCTTGAAAACAACCAAAAGCAATCACACCTAAAAGCTTACACGCATAGCAGAAACACAGCATTTTTTCCTGCTGTTCAAAAGTGACTGAGATTGAACTTGGAACTTTCACCCTAAGGAACGCAATCTTTACTATTTTTTTGCGATGAATTTCATTTATATTAATTAGTTTAGTGATGAATATTAGAGTATAACTCAATGAAATTACAAATGAATTTTTCAATAATTTTAATTAACCGATGTGGAATAGTAAATTTTGGAATGTCACATAATATTTTGTAGTTTTATTATCAGTATTTAAGTATCATCATTAAGTATCAGTACATTTTAAAAATACAGTATTTAAGATTACTTTTCTTGATTTATACTGAAATAACTGCACTCAGTAAAGACATCCCTCTTGTGATAGAAAGATATTGGGTTTAATGCCGATTTCTACTTAAAACCGATGTATAGTTAGAAGATATTTTAATTAATTATTCCTAGAGTGCTAGTATTCTGTTAATGTGGTGTGAAAAACTTGAGGAGAGTGACGTTTGTGCTGCATTTTAACATGAAAATACTATCGGTATTGTGTGTGCTCTCCGGGGTCTAGCGGTAGACTGCTCGGTTCGAAGTACTAGGTTGGGTTTAATTCCAACTTCTGCTGAATAACTGAAAATGAGTGCTGCACTTCCGCCTTCTACATGGATATCTGTAGGAGTGGTGCTTAAGAGTTTTTTCGGATTTTTTTCTTTGCGAGAATCCGAAGTAAATATGACTACATTATACAGCATCATCCGCACATTTTCTCATGAATTACAACTCTTCAACGAGGTCACAACCATAGGTGTGTGACATCCCGTATATCGACAATGTCCTTCTGACACAAATGTTCGGCAAGCCTACTATCTACCAAAAAAATCCTTCTGAAAGACAAAGAGCAATGGATGTTCAAATGCCATAGCTACACCTGTGAAACTCTCTACAGCAGTGTCAAAAAAAAAAAAAAAAAAAAAAAAAAAAAAAAAACAATCGTAATACATGCGTTATAGAAAATTTCTACAAGGATCTTCAAACATAAGCAATTCGTTGAATATTTAGCTATCCCTAACTATTTTTTATTGAGCGGGTTTAAAACATAATTATTCAAAGATTAGCCATTATATCAGTATATGTAATGACAAATTACTAGCTATGAATGTATGCTTTATTCAGAGGTTATTAAATATCACAATTAGTGATCGAAGATTGCTACCTGTCTTTTCAATAATGGCAACTAAAATAATAATTTCATACACATTTTGCTTTATTTGTATTCAAACCAATATATCAAATCGTTGCAACTACTATCTTGCTTGCTGTTACTGCAATTAATTGATATATTTTTTCAAAATTTGAAACAAAATGTCATGATCTTATAAATACATTTTGATACCAACAAAACAGCGTCAAATGAACTTCAATTTGACAAGTATGGATATTTTTGGTCAATTTTGATAGTAATCTTACATAACAATTGCAAGTGTACCATTAGAATGCTCTAAATCTTAATCACCTTTTTGAATTGTAATTCTCATGGCAATGTTAAAAACTTAGACTACTTAAAGAATTTTATCTCCTAGCTTTCTCACAGCTTTAAAAATTAAGAAATGATTTCAGGTTGATGTTTTAAAATGAATTGAAGCACTTTTGAAAGCTAATGCAGATTTTTTTAAGTGTCCAAAATGAAAAATAAATAAAAAGTAAAGTATTAAGGAATTTTAGTAGTGATCAATTTTATCGGTTACTTGTTCTAATTTGTCTTCATGAATTTAATATAACATGTTTCCACTAGTTATGATTTTGGAAAATAGTGAGAAACAGCTTTTTTACAACCAATTTTTCGGTTAAAGCAGCTTATTATTTTTAAGATTTTTATATTTTGTAATGCGAATTACAGTTGAAAGTGTGTCTGATTTAGAAATGTCGTGCATACACGTAATTGGTAATATATATTTCATTAACAACATTATGTTTTTTATATCTCATTAAAGTCCTCAAAAATTGCATTCAAGATGCTTTGCATTATATTTGAATCCTTAATCTTGCATTTTAATTGTAGATGGGTTTGAAGATAATTCAAAAGCACAGTTTTAAAAAGGAATTTATTAATTTCTGATCATTTAAATAAGGTGAAAATATTTAACAGTTCAAAAATTTTGAAAGTATTTTTTATGTAAACTCGCAATGATCTAGTGATAGGATTACGCTTTTTGGAGTAGAAAGGCTCGAGTTCAATCCCAGTCACTGTTGATCAACGGAAGATAGATTAGTGATTATGTCTCTGGATTTTCTCCCTTGCGACTCATGAAGGCAACCCATTTATCTTATAAAAGTCTCCCAAGAAAGCAATTCGTGATAAGAACTTGATAACATGTCTATCAATGGCTTTCAACCTTTAGGCTATCTACTGACACAAAGCTTTTTTTTTTTTTTTTTTTTTTTTTTTTTTTAAGTAAAGTATATATGTTATGATGCCATTTGAGCAAATAATTAAAAGTGGTAAATTCCATCAACCTATTTGTGTTCAAAGACGCATCAACCACTGAATTCATATGAAATTAAGCTATTTACACAAACCAAGGTATTAAATGCGAAATATCTATTCAATAAATATAAAGTACTCAAAAATTCTTCTTTTTTACCAATTTTAAGTGTTAAGATATCTTTAAATTATTTTGAAATTTCATATTACCTCAGACTAGCTTCTAAAAAAAAAAAGAAAATTGTTAATACTTTTATATCAAAAGTAACGTTTTTCTTCCCCCAGTGAGTGTAAAACGTGTCAAATTATTCAAAACACTCAAAAATCTTCTTTTCTATTAATTCGTTTTAAAACTTAATACTTTTCTTTAAAAAAGTATGTTTCTCAACAAATATTTATATTTTTAAAGAACTAAAATATATTGAAAAATGTATATATAATATGTGTAAGGAGTCTAAAATACGCATTTAGAATAAAGCGATTAAGATTATAAATTTCTGTGATAGTTGTTGTAAAGTGTTCGTTGATTTGCAAAGGATCCACACAAATTTGCTGTTAAACGACTATCAATCTGAGCAACATAACCTTTAGAACGTGTTTTACTTATGGAACTATTTGATTAATATTGGCTACAATTTCACATATATTCCATTATCATTTTAGCTACACATTCCAAGCAATGTGTTGGTGCGGAATTACTAAATCCCAAAAAATGTCGTTTGATGTAATCTAAAGCATTCATCATTACACATTTCGTCTATACATTTTCATAAATTTAAGGTTAATGATAATTTAAAATTTAATAGTTTGTAAGCCATTAATGAAAAATTATCTTTCTTTAAGCAGGGGGTTAATTTCAAATTACATTATAAACCATTACTTTTTTTAATCAGTCCGGAAAAAAGTGCTCTTAGTAGAAGAGGGAGAGAGAGTTTCATATAAACATATAACACATTTTATCCGGTGAAAAAAATATTAAGAAATATGAATGATGTTTTATCCCCTAATCAAAATCAGAAATAACCAGTAGCAAAAAAATGAATAAATTAAAAAGCTGTAACATTATATTTTTAAATTTTTCTCAGAATACAATAGAATGAATGATCAATTATTAACAGAAGCAGTATTAATTTATAATGTTATTGCAAATATAATACAAAAAATATTAATCTTTTATTTACACAATTTGGAAAAATTAATTTAAATTAAACAGAATAAGATTATATAAGTTTTTTGTGAGTCTTAACTTCTCAATGATAAGTTGACGATTGCAGCAGAATTCGTGAAATTGATTTAAGGTTTCTTCTGAAGTGAAACAAAATTTTTTACCACATCAGTTAAAATTGATTACTATGTTGTTCATTCTGATTTTATCAATTATAACATTATTTGAGATTTCTTTCATAAAGTTTGTACAATATTAACCAAAGAAAATATTTTGTTAGCACGTATGTTTCGTTTCGAATGTCAAGATTGACATTCTAAACGAAATCATCGGTTTGTCAGAATTTAACATAATATATTTTTTTTATTATTTATTGAAAATATTGATATAATTTTTAACATTTTTTGCCTTCTCTACACTAGAATTACTTTTTGAGCAAGAAAACTATTAAGGACTTTTCTAATATTCAAAATCGGAAGGAAATTTTTATGTTTTAGGAATCTTAGTAATAAAATTCATTCCCTATATCTAATTGCAAAGTACAAATGATTTTGATGAATTAACATGAGCATTTAATTGAATTTTAGAAAATTTGCATGACAACGCCGTTTTTTACAATAAATGCAAAAAAAGGTAAACATCTCTAATACTATTTTTGTTGCAGATATTAAGAAAATTTGAAAATTAAAGACAATATGAAATTTCTAGCACCCTATGGGATAAATTCTTTATTCATTCTTATATCGATATATTTAGTCGTACTGCTTTTGTTAGTATTAATATTTGTTAATGTACTTAACATCAGAATGTATTTACTTTGACTATATTTTACAATTTTGAGTTATTAGTTGTTAAGGGGGATTATAAAAGTAGGAGTCATAAAAAACAGGCTAGAAAAACATTTTCTGGTAATGAAGTATTTTCTAAGATTCTATTACTGGAATTCTTAGGAACTATGTTAGAATTAGTCACCTGAAATATTAAGTAACACTGATAATTAGGAGAAAATTTCTTCCAGAAAAATTTTCCAAATAATAAATCATCACATTCTGTTCCAATATCAAATTAACTCCCCAACTAAGAAGAAGAATAAAGTCTTCATTTAAAAATTTAAGGGAAACAAAGTAATCGATTCATTTAAAATTTAAAAATATTCTTATCTAAACAAATGTTTTATTTTCAAAGTTGTTTATATTTAGAAAATAAAATATTCTCCGACATCTGAGTAATATGTATATAATCATTGGTAGTATAATGGGATAATATTACCTGATAGTTTGTAAAAATCTTATATAAATGATATTAATAAGTAGGTATATAAGTTGTATTTATCAAAAAATATGTATCAGTTAATCCAATCATACTTGAAATCAGGATGTCTGAAATAAATGATTTTAAAAAATTAATATATAAACATAATCCTTAGCATTTATTTTAAAAAAAAAATCAAGATATTAATTTAATCGAAAATCTTATGTTCTCATGCTTTTTGTATACGCCATATCACAAGAAAAAGTGTACTGTCGTTATTATTAAAGACGTAAAAGCGAAGATTCAGATTCTTATTTAAATTAGCGAAATCACAAACGAGTGACTATAAGTTTTAGAGTATTCTGTGGCTATTTATCTGTGTGTGTGCGTGGTAAGTAGAGCATTATATGATATTGTATTTTTGGTTTTCTGTTTATGAAGATATAAAAGGGGTTGGTAGATGTACAACGATTAACAATTTTCGTTCTACAGTTATGTTGTGTTTTTACAAATGTACTGCACTGCTTTCCACGACGAAAAAGTCATATATATATATATATATATATATATATATATATATATATATATATAACTCATAAAATAATTTAATTGCTTACATCAATTATAAGATAATTGGTAACTGGTATGTGAATCTTTATAAACTCTTATATTGTAAATTTTACAGGACAGTTGTACTCAATATGTGAATACATTCATGTATCATAAATGTGTAACTGGTTTCCGTAATTCAGTTATATTTTTTAAAGAAAACGCCTGTAAATAATGTGAACTTACACTCAATAAATGCGCTCAAACAAGAGCGATGCTTCATTTATTTTCAACTTTTAATTACAATAGGATAAGATTAATTGATCCTTCATATCGAAAAATTCGTATTTTACAACTAGGATTTATTCAACCAGTAACTGGGCTTGTCAGGGCTAGGATAACATGTTATAGATTGTCTTAGGAAAGCATTTTTTCAAGTAATATGCCGCATGTATGTACGAAACAAGTGGGAAAAAACTTAAAAATTCCTAATTTCAAAATCTGAATTAAATATATGCCTTAATGTATCAGAAATATCTTACCATTCTTTATTTAATGCTCTTACAATTGATTTCTCCATTCTATCGTTCTAAGAGAAAAGTTTTTGTTAAATATATATTAAAACCTAAGTCAAAACTTTGAAAAATAAATTTGTGCTGGAAAAATTACACTGAATTCCGCTTCCAATTGCATTTATTTGATTTGCATTTTGTAAATTATGAATAAAAATTAATCAGTTTTTTATAAATCAAATTATTTGTTGAGAACAATAAAAATGTTCTATTTTTATTGAGAAGGATAATAATAATAATAGAATATCAGTTTTTACCTAAGCACGTTCTTTATTTTAAATCAACAGAATAATTAATTTTTTTTAAGAAATTTTGAAGAACTTTTAGCTTTACGCAATTTTTAAGAACGTATCTACTCAGAAAAAATGCAATGCACATTGGACGATTAAACTTTTTTTTCATTTTCCCTGCATTTAACTTTTCTCCCCTCCTCTGAAAAAAATCCCTATTCATCCTATGATAAGTTTTGAAGCGATGTATTGTATTGACATAAACTCACACATAATACCCGAAATAGAGCACGATACGGTTAGAGATAGGGGGAAGACTAAGCGGGGGTGACAAGGGCTGACGGACGAGGGCAACTGCAGAGAATTTTTGTCCCTTGTTCCCATACCCCCAACATATCCTTTGAGACCAGAGCCGACAGAGAGAAATATTTATTCCCCGTTGCAGCTGCAAGAATTACAGAACTGTAAAATTAGGCCTACGAATAAGCCAGCGGATGTTATTTCTAAAGGCGGTAAAATTTCGGAATGAAAGTTTTCTTTCTTGTTTTGTTAATATTTATGTATCTGCGTTGGATGTTTGAGTATACATGTATGGATACAGTTGCTGCCACTTAGCGACATTATTTGCCTTCAACCGAGGTTTTATAGTTGTCGGAGCGGCTTAAAGCAACACGTGCTTAATCTCAGTTTCATTTTTGTTAGCGCTCTACGATTAAATGTTTTTTCGCCAACTTGGCACTATTTCAGCGAAGTCATTTTTGCCGCTTTCACACATCTCAGTTGACTCGTCAAAGCATAAACATTTTCGTTACGCGATTCGAATAAATCATTAAACGAAAGTATATGTATTTTTTTCATCGCTGATGAAAATAAATGTATTTTTAAAACTAAAATTTTTGATGTTAATTGTTCCTATATTTTTTACTTTTATTAAATAAAACATCACAATTTAAAAGCAACAACTATTTCATTTTTTTAAATGAGTTTTAATAGAATAATTATTTTTATATGGTTATTTTCAAATATTTAAGAAAGTAATAAAAGGTCAATTTCAACACTACATAGTGGGCATCGTAATGCTATTAAGTATTTTTATGTCCACCGCGTAAGGGGAATTTCGTGAGTTCTTTTCATAGATAGTGGGTTGTATTCCAGTGTCGCAAAGGCGGAAACCCGAAAAAGTACAAAACACCCTACCCGAGACGTGCATGCAGATAGAAGTGCAACATCCTTCTCTCGTTGCTCATCAATAGTTGGGTTCGACCACAAGACCTTTCGCCCTGAAGACCAATGTCTCGCCGCTAGGCCACGGTGTCCCATTAAAATGTAAGTTAAACAAAAAAAAAATACATGTTACATACTATTATTATTTCAAATTTACATGCAGCTTTGCGGATTATACAAGTAACAACATTGCCTTGCTTTCAAGCACAAAATTCATGTATAAAAAAGCTATATGCATAGTACCAAGTGATAAATTATTTGTTTCATTGTGTGTGGTTGTTATTTCAGCTAAATATATATTTTCAATTTTAAATCAACCTTAAAGTAACAAAAATTTCATGAAGAGATGTTTGTAGAAATATATCAATATAGAATGCTTTGATTGTTATAATTTAATATTCATTTTCCCAACACAAGCGATTATTGTTAAAAAAAAAAAAGGATTTTACATGTGGCACAAGTACTTCTTAGCGATCTTTATATGGGTTTAGAATTTATGTTGTGGAAACTTCAATAAGTTAACAAAGTCTAATCAGCTATGTTTAATGTCTTTCTTAAAATCTCATTCAGAAATTTATTTAAAAGAATATTCCCTTTGAATTTAGTGACATAAGTTTGAAAAACCTTCAACTTTATTTTTGCAAAGTTTTTAATTAGTTATCAAAATAGTTATTTTTTTAAACTAATATTTTACGCTTATTATATTTCATATTATGAATGATGGTAGTACGTAAGAATTGATATTCCTGGTAACGCTGTAAAATTGTGTGTGTGTGTTTCAAACTCTCTAATAAACTATAGTTATACTATTTTATGGTACTTAAACATTAACTGGGCACAGTGATATTCATTTTTTAAGCTTTCCGTTTGTCTATTGAGAGAGATTGGTTTATCTGGAAAAAGAGGGATTGCACGGCACACTGAAATCTATTTCAAGCTGTAATGTAAGAAGCTGTAAACTAAGAAGACAAGAACAAGATATATCTTTATCAGAAAACAGATTTTTCATTAAGAAAAAACATTATCTTAATTAAAAGTATTCAGATAAATTTCAAATTACCAAACATATTTTGTCCCAAAAATAATTGATAAAAGTCCCAAAATTTAGCTTCTTATTCAGTACCCGTATTCTTATTGTAATATTTAGTAAAATTTGAATGTCATGCTGGTGAATAACAGTAAAACCTTGATTCATATATCGTTATACTTAACAAATTAATAAAAAAAAAAATTTCATTACTTTTTGAGGAAGACACAAATTAAATTTATTATTTATAAAAGAAATTTATATATATAATACTGAATTACTCAAAATAATACGGTTATTATTTATGTTAATAACCCATGAGAAGAATGATCTATTTTAAAAGCAGTCTTCATATTTAACATGTTAATCAGTAAGACTACTTAAAAATTATGCGTTATTGCTGCATAGCAAAAGTATTATTTGTCACATAAAAAGTTATGCAGTTGTATAAAATGCATTTTGAGCAATATCAAGAAATTGGAAAAAATATATCATTCGCTTAGGAATTGAAAATAACTGTAACTTTTGACCATTATATTTTGTAAATTGTGAAGTGAAATATAAAATGTATATTTAATAGCTGTCACAATGTCAGTTGTTTCAATGATGATATCATAATAATTTCGCAATTAAAAATCCACTTAAATAAATTATATATATATATATATGGTAATTGGTTACAAGTATGATGATATGAATGTTCCAAATAATATGATATTATCAAAGGAAAAATACATGCAGTATTAAAACTTCACAGTAGTCCCTTAAACTTGATATATATATATATATATATATATATATATATATATATATATATTTAAAACATAAACGACTGAAATTAAAAAAATAAGATATTTATTAATTTATATGCATAACATTAGATAATCAATCCTAGGAGACTATTTAAAATATAATTATAATTATTTATAAAAATGAGCTAACAAAACAAATAATATAAATTATATATATATATATATATTTAAAATACTAATAAATCTCTTCTTTGTTTATTCCGTGAAATTTCATTGAATGATTTAAATTATTTATCTAAATCTGCCATATTTAGGAAAACTTCTCATAATTATTTCTTATGTAGAAAACTTTAAAGAAGATAATGTTACAAGAATGTGATGAATTAAATATCTACACAGTAAACAGTGCTTAATTATCTGTTTTCATATAGAGGTTTTATTATTTTTCAAAGATTTGTAAAAAAAATTCAAGTAATTTTATTTTAAAATAATCTTTTCCTTCATATCAGTTTCATCATCGTCTTTTTTTCCTCAATAGAAAATATGTGATACACTTGATTGAAACCAAGCGGAAAAAATGCATGCAATTAGCCTGACGAATAGGAAGTGAATGAAACTGCTCTAAACTTGGTGATTTGATCAGAAAAAGTCAAATATCAAAGAAAAAGTCAAATGTGAATCCACATGAATGTCTGAGTAAGCACCACTGATGGAATTGGAAATAATGAATGTATTATGCTTTTTTTTATATAATTAATAGATTTTTATGCAATATGGATTTAAATGATATGAATAACATTTGCAATTTCTTCAGTTTTGTGGTAGTACACATTCATAAAGTTTTGTGGTAGTACATAGGACATACTGCTTATCACAACTCACGAATCTGTGTTTTGTAAAAGGGTAAGTTTAACATCATGTATAATGCATATCCATAATGATTTTGTCAAAAATAAAAAATAAAAAAAATGGGGAAAAGACAGTGTGTAAAAGGGAAAAAAGAAAACTACCCAACTTTCCTATTTTTCGAAGTAAAAGAGTTCAGCAGTGTTGAACATCGTGAACTGTTGCTTTTCTGCTTACTTTTACACAGTATTTGCATTTCTAAAATTATTTTACTTAGTATGAAAAAAAATCAAACAATAAATTGTGGTTCCTCACAGGAACCTTTAATGCAAAGCAATATTTTACTATAAAAAGTCCAAAAAGGGAAGTCATCAAATGGAAAAATATATATCTACAATATTTTTAGAAAAATATAAAAAGATGGTTTACCTGCCTGTAAGAAATACAACGTAAAAACTTATTCAGTGCAAAAGCTTACTAATAATTCCAATTAATTAATTTTCAAAACAGCAGGTTTTCATCTTAAATTAATTGAGTCATACTGCAATGAAATAGTATATGACTAGTTTAAGATTGATTGTGGTAACACAGTAATTTCATTAATGTGTTATATGATATTAATAACTGTCTATGTAATTTAATGATGACTTCCACGATACAGGTTTGAGCATTACTTTCATCATTGGAATTTTGCGAATTTTCGTTATTAGCAAATATTATACTGAGAACTGACAACTATTCGATTTGTCTCTCCCGTAGGTTATACCAAACTGGTGACATAAATTTAAAATTTTTCCAGAAGCTGTGCTGAATGGCAGAGAACACAAGGAATAAAACCCTCTTTATGTTTTCATTACTACTATTTGGTAATTCAGATTAAAAGTGATACATTTTTAAATGTGAAAAGAATAACAGTCTGGATGCATGCATTTTATTCCACTGATTTGTTGGCCTGAAGGTTTTTGAAATATAAGTGCTAGATAAGTAGAAAACTTAGCAGTTAAATCGAAAAGATATACAAATAAATTTGTGGGACTCAAAATGGGTTTATTTAATTTTGATGTATTTTGAATAGAATCGATACAAAAATGTAATTTATATAGATTTGGTAAAAAGTAACATTAAATTGTTTTTCATTTCATATAATTTTGCCCCATGTACCAATCAAAAATACGTCTCATATTTTGAAATTTTTAATTCATTCTTCAAAACTTAATGTTCTGGAATCTCCATTACATTTAAAAAGAATGATGATGACTTCTTCTAGCGCTATTTATTTATGTTTAAATAGTTATAAATGACAGTTTAAGAATAATATAAAATTGATAATTCTCACGATAAAGTTTTTTAGGTAAACATTCTTTACCACTAAAATAAAATAATTTCCTTATTTAATATTATCATTAATTCTAGATAGACTACAGCAAGAAAATACCTGATGTAAAAAGTAACAAATTTAAAAAATAATTTAAACTCTTTTGTAAAATTTCTTCACTTTTTTTCATCCAATGTCCTATTTGTTTTTATCCACTCTTAATTGATTACATAAAGTAATCAACAATGATACTCCTTTGTTATAATTTGACACCGTTCAGTAACTAGTTTAACATCTCAAAGCTTTGGGAAGTGTTTTTCCGTTTATCTAGAGCCCGTTGTAATTCACGAAGATTTCCTCACACAGGTTAGGTCATATTCATTTAACTTGAGGAGTGGGAAAACCTCTCTCCAAGTCAAGAATAGTCAGGAATATTCTCAAGCACTTACTCTATTATGCATATAATTCATAAAGAACATCCACATTTATAGTTGTTTAATGGTGACTGCTTCAAACTTTTGATATTCCTCACAAAAGATTGAAACTCACTATTCCACGTATTTAAAGATGGCTTATAGTTATGAATTATCACCGCCGAACTTGGCTCAGGTCTGCACCTTGAAACTGTTGTAATTATTCCAGTTTGCTCAAGTACAACATTAATTTATAGAAATTAAACGTCCAGAACACATTTTTAATGCTATGAGTATTTGATTATCACAATTTTGACTATCAAATTAGTTTAAATTGTAGTTTTTGCGATAATAAAATTTATTCCAATTACTTATTTGTTATTAATTATTAGATTTTTTCAATTAAATTTTTTGAGTTGCAGCAACTTTATCAGTTTCGATTTAATTAGTTTCGTTTGGTGCGAAAGAATAATAAAAGGTTTTATTATTGTTACTAGAATGCAGTGGCATCATTTCTTTCACCTAAATAGAAATTTTGTGTCCATCGAACTTACGATATTACATAATAAAACGACCATCTACATTTTAAACAAGTTATTAGATATCGAGGATTTAATTCCAGTTACTGTTGAATAATGTGAGATGGGAGCTACGTTTCATTTTTCTGTATATATATATATCTGCCGCTGGGAATGCTAGGGAGTTTTTCCGTATCCTTTTCAACGGGGAAACTCCTTACACTATCTCAAGAAACGCACTAATACGTGAGGAATATTGTAAAAATATCTTACAAAGACTTTAGGATGTCCACTCCACGGAGTTAGTTATATAATTCTTACTGTTATCTAGTGATAGGATTGTACTCTTAAAAGTAGAAGACTTCGGATTCAATCCTAGACATTGTTGAATAACGGAAATGGGGATTAATGTATATTTTATACATACTCATCTACCTAGGTGAGTGCTCGAGAATTTCATCGATTTCTCTACTTGCGAAACCTGAATATGGTTCATTATATATAAATAAGTTCTCCGTAAAGCAACGATCTTCAAGTGCCACTCAATATACATAGACTATTAAGCTATTCGGTGTAAAAAGTTTTTAGATCAGGTGTAAATTTCATCTTTATTTTTCAGTATACGATATATAGAGCCATTGCGTGGATAGTCTAGCAATCAAAAATTGTAAGAGATTTGAACATCCACATGTTGCTCTTTCCGAGAACTTATTCATAGATACTGGAGCAATTATCCGCGTTGTATCAAGGAAACACAGAAAATTCTTAAGTACTCATTGGACAGATGACCATGCAGAAAGTATTAAATTATCCACAGCAAAATATATATATAAGGGATTAATAAACATTGATACATGAGACAAATGCGTCTGAAAAAAAGTGTTTTGCTCAACCTTTAGCGTCCCATGGGATGAAATATTTTATAAATATTTATGATCCTATTTTAATTTTTCGTGCATTTTCTTATCGATAAATAGTTTACATCACTTTACATTTTACATTTATAAATTACTTTCTCCATTAAAATATTTTATTGCCGAACATATATATACACTAAGCATCTGGCCACTTGAAATTTTTATGAAACCCTGTGGAACTTATCTCATTTTTATAAATTCTGATATAATTCATCAAATGGAAACTTGACCTGGTGACCTGATGCATTAGAAGAGCCTGATGCTATTCTTACGTGTTAAAGGACCTATTTTTATTTATGAATGGATGAAATGTATCATGTATTAAGGATACTTAAACCATTCATATGTTAGTTCATGATTTATTTATATTCGGGATGCTCTCAATATAATTTATCCCTATTTTGTTTTCTAACTGCAAATTTTGCGAAATTTCCCTTCAAAATAGTTTTTATTTTATTTACTATTCGTGCTTCGACAGAAGGTTTTTATTTTCAGGCACTTTATAATTGATACATAGAGAAATGTTAATTTTCTAAAATGCATAGTTATATAATTTTCGTAGAAGAGTAATAAAATAAAAATAACATTTAAAAGGTAGAGTTAAATATGTAAACTTTCTGATGCACGGAAATGCGCTGAAAGCATGACTCTAAAAGTACATTAGAATACAACTATCCCAGAAAGTCGAAAATTCAAATTCTGAAATATAATATGTTATAATACAAGTTAGAATAAAAAAAAATTAAAGTTATTAGTTACTCTATATAAATTACATGTTAATTTTAATGTTTGCTTTATTATATAAAGCGTTGTTGCCAGTCCTCATTTGTCAATAAAACCAACCAATCTAACCAAGTCCATGACTCCAGTAACTTAAAGCATATCAATTATGAAGAGCTCTCTTATCCTAATAGAGCAAACCCTTCAAGTTAGGTTAAAGTAGTCGAAGATATATATGGTCGACAAGTAGTACACTTAAAACAAGTTAAGAAATCCCTCATCCTATGATTTTTTGTGTTAGTGGATATACTATTGTGCAATATAACATATTAATACATCTTATAAGAAATGGATTTTTGTATTTTAAGTATTTTATCAGTAAATCATTCAGAAATAATTATTATGAATAACTTGCAAAATGATTAAAAAAAAATAATTAGAAATAAAATTTAAAGCAAATAAATTTCTTAAAATTATTGAGATTAGTAACTATTAACTTATTATTATATGTAAATTTTTAAAAATGAAATACTTAACTATTTTTCTTTAATTGATATATTGCTTTTTATTGTGATGAAATATTGTTAACTGTATAAAGTATATGACTTTTTTCCGAGAATATTTTTTATACAAAACTTTTGAAAGATTCTAGAATCTTTTTAAGAATCGAGTAAATCTAAAATTTGAATATTTTTAAATATTTAAAATGAATAATTAAACATGGACTATAAAAATTTTACCTTTTTAATGAAATTTCAACTATTTTGGTTATTATAAAATAAAGTCTTATTTTTGTGATAAAAGAAGAAAGTTTTAAATGTAACACTCTGAAGATAAATTTACATAAGATACTTTCTTAATAAACAAGCACTAGGAATGCAATTAATTGAGTTTTTAATGCTTGTGTATGTTGTCAACAAATTATTTTAATTGTAGCTAGAAAAGTAATTTTTTTCACATTGATTAATACATCTTAATGCAAGATAATAAATATAATACTCACACAGTATCATTCATATCTGATATTATGTGTAAAAAATTTAATACTATAAATAAAAATACATAAATGTTTTAAAATAATGTAAACATTTTATTTCATATTAGATCAAAAATAAATTTGACATAGTTCGTGGAAAACTTTTTGGTGTTGAAGATGTTTGTAAGAAGAGAATGTGTTATTTGAAAACAGAACTAGTTTATTTATGATATCGAAAAATAGTAAAGATAAAATTCACTGTGAATCGGATAAAAAATGCATTAAAATTGTAATTTAAAAACAAATATTTACGATAATGATGCAAATATTTGGTTTCCCAATATATTAAAATACTTAATAAATTGAATAGTATGAAGTTTTGTACAATTTTTTTTTTTTACACTGAAATAACATGTTGCAGAGAAAAACAAACTTTTTTGGAGGAAAACTAAACATCACAACTTAAAAATAACACGTGCTATTTACTTTCCTTTTTAACCAATCAGATTTTACTTTTGATTCCAGCTCTCCCTAAGCGTCTCCTCCCCCTCTAGTTAAGGACCACGGAGCAAAACCTGTGACCAATAATGTCTCACATTTCAAAAGAAAATTTTATACTATTTACCAAAAAAAGGAAGCATTTTCATAAATGTGGAGGAAAATTTCAAAAATTTTAAGCCCTGATGATAGGAAGTCTTATAATAAAATTTACACAAACCAATAATTAGCAACAATAAATACAAACCTACCTGAAATTTCCTTATAACTCATTTTCAGGTAGACATTGGGTTTAAAACAGGTGTTTTACTTCTCCAATCTGTACTGAAATTCATGAAGAAGCTCCTTCCCGTAAAATCCTTCTCTGAATGGTTATTTTCTCTCATGAATATGTAATGAAATGAGGGTGGAGCCTTAGAACTTAAGAGCCGCCTTCGAAACAACCTCCTGACTCCGTCTTTTCATTGATTGGCTGAAGCCCTTGCGAATGAAGTGCCGGGCGATATTCCATGGAGTTTGGAAACCTTCTCTAGACATCGCACTTTTCTCGGAAGACTTTCCATCAGTAAAGAGCGATTTGCGTGCTCTTCCTATATTGCTGACAGAGCGTGTGTTGTGTTGTTCTGCAGCAGCGTTAAAAGCCAATGCGCTATCATATGGCTTCAGAGCCGGGCCCCAGAAGCCAGGCCATCTCACTGACAAACGGAGGTTATCTTATGGATAGTGTCCCTCACGGAACTGTTGTCCAACGACCGGGTTTTTGCCCGTCTCAGGAGCTCGTGTGTTCTCCTATGATGACACTACCACCTCATGATTCTAAACTTGGGACACTGGTGTCTGTCGATTCTGACAGTGATTTGCAGGACAGTGACTTTGATGGTGGTGGCATTGCAGAAGCAGACACAACGGATACATCTGCCGACCCTTCTTCAGAACGTCAGGACAGTAATAATCCAGATTCAGGGTGCAGTAAAGGCAAAGGACATTTAGTGAAGCCTCCATATTCTTACATCGCACTGATAACCATGGCCATTTTACATTCTTCAGAGAAAAAGTTGACACTATCTGGAATTTGCGAATTCATTAAGAATAGATTTCCATTCTACAGAGACAAGTTTCCTGCCTGGCAAAATTCAATAAGGCACAATCTTTCATTGAATGATTGCTTCGTGAAAATTCCTAGAGAGCCAGGAAACCCTGGTAAGGGCAACTTTTGGATGTTAGACCCTAAGAGCATAGGAATGTTTGATAATGGATCTTTTTTACGAAGGCGTAAAAGGTATAAGAGACAACAGGCCTATTCTTTAAAAGACCCCTCTGCATTCATGGCAGCTACTCTTGATCCTTATCGTCATGGACTTTTTGCTGGACATCCTCATGTGGCGCTGGGTTATCCTTACATGCCACCCCCAGTGCCCTTTTTGACACCCCAAGACTTGGCGAGAGTGACCCTTCACCCTCTGAACTTAGGGACGATGCAGCACCCCTTGGCGGGAGCTGCAGTGTGTACTGCTCCTTCGCCTGCCATCTTCGACCACCCCAGCGATGTTATCTCCACCGCTCCCCAGTGCACGAAGCCTCCGCATCCTCCGAAACCGAGCTTCTCCATCGAGAGGATAATCGGTGAAGCGAAATCGGTGGACGTGAAGCCGGAAATGCTGACTCTGCGCCCCAGTGTTCCTCTCCTGTCCCGAACGGTACCTCTGGAAACCGCGTTCGGCTGTCCCTCATCGACCCTGAACGCTTTCGAAAAGTACAGGCAATATTTGCAGACACTCGCCTCCACTTCTTTGGAAACCAATAGCTCTTGGTCGGATAATCCACAGCATTTCCACCAGTGTAGTTAGTGATATCAGATGTTAAGCCATGAAAAACACCATGTTTTTCCGTTTCATGGACGTCGCTAGGTAGGCCAACACCTGCTATAAAATCAATATTCACATTTTCTTTATGTGTGAATGCAAACAATTAATTTTAAATATATAGTCTTATCTTCTCAAAGAATGTAAAAACTGTAGTTAAAAAAATAAAAAAAAACCTAATAACTTAACATTTTCACTTTAAAATATAAAAGTTATTACTAAATTAAAAAAATTTTGAAAAAGATTTTTAAAATAATAATAAAATAGGAAAGATATTTTTCACTTTGTTGAAAATAATACGTTTTCCGCGTCTTTAAGTTTGCAAATTCAGTTCATTAGAAAAGAAACAATTAATGGTAGATTCTAACAAATCTAACTCCTAAAATTTTTAAGCAGCACTTAAAATATATATAGGTATGTTTTTTACTCTTTTGATTATTTTATTTATTAGCGACGTCCATATAATTTTGTAACAAAACTGTAGACGATCAAACAAGTGGTAGAATTTCATGAGACTTATCATATGCAAATTTAGAACTGAATCGAATAGTTGCGATTACTCATTTTTAAAGGCACACCATTCCATTTAATCAATTGGTATAATATTAATATTTTATTCTTTGAATATATTGTTTTTTTTTTCATTCTACATAGCAAAAATAATAATTATGGAAAACTGATTTTGACTTTCTGTGTTATTATTTTTAAATTGTTTCCTAAGGTAAGACTTAAATTTATTTTCATTGAATTAAATATTCTACATGTTATCTGATTTTACTAAAAAAAGTGATATCATGTTTAAAATTTATTACTATTGAGAATAATTTATCACATCCAAAATATACAGTTAAAATAGTTATATTGTGTGTATTTTTTGTTATGTTTCTTTCATGTATATGTGTATTTGTTGAAGTATAATGTATACGTGTTTTGATTGTATAGTGAGGTTAATAGAATAATAAGCTATTGCGGTTTTGTAAAAAGTACCAATTTTATCAAATAACTATAAATTGATATTATAGCGCATGCTATAAATGAAAATTTTTTTTGAGTTTATTAATGAAGTTTTACAATAATTTTCAAGTTGTTGTTTTCTTTCTTTCTTTCTTTTTTTTTTCTTTTTTTTTTTTTTTGTTTTGTTTTAAATCGAGATCAATATTTTAAGCAATTTCAAATCTCTCACAACTTTGACTTTCATTCTAGTGATTTAATTAAAGTCTGTAAGCATTCGTTTGATGATATAAGAATTTTTTTAAAAGTGGTTGAAAAACTATTGGAAGTATTTAAATTGAAATATAAACAAAAAAAGCTCTTTTCCTCTTTATATTTAATTATTTATTTATTATTTTTTAAATTAAAATGTTATTTCTGTGCTGTATCAACTTCAAAGAAATATCGAATTCTTTTTCTCTGAATTTTAATCTCCAAATATTTTATTAAAAAAATCTGAAACTACTTTCCCAGAATATTTAAATGTATAACGAATACTGTTGCCTTTAATTATAAAAGTATATTTTCTCATTTTATATTGTTAATCGATAATTTGTTCATATTTTTCATTTGCTACTCTATACGGACTTATTATCTATTAATGTTTCAAATAAGTTTGAATATATTAAGAAGAAACAGTTTTATCTTTCGCAAATAAGTTTTCCAGTTTGTATTTTGGTTATTTTTAATGAAATTAATTGCATACTTAACACTTTAATTATTTAAAGTATTTTTTAAAGCTATTATATTTAAATTACAAAAAATGCAAAAATAACATCATTAATAGTGTTCAAATTTCAGTAAATTCGTTTTAATGTAATCATTTAGTACAGATCAAATTTTGAATATAGCCTAACTATTCAAATTTTAAACTCTGAATGATTCTAATAATAATATTACATAAACAATAAAATTCCCAATATTAAAAATACGTAACGTAAGATAATTTTTTTAAAGCTGTAACTCATTCATCTTTACTCTTAAGTGAGAAGATGATGGAAAGGTTTCATTTTTTGGAGGAAAGAAGTATATCCCCACGGAAACCGGTTTCAGGGGAAATTAACCGCAACAAAAAGGGCTTTTTGCTCTACGCTTTTAACATTTCCCCTCGATTTTTCGATAATAAGCACTTATAATTTACAATTTTTTTTTGTTGCAATACTTTTTTAATTTACATAGTGAAAAAAAATTATAATTTATGTAGTTTTCTTGATTTAACCGAATTATGTATTAAAGCAAAATAAATGTATGAAGAAGGAATAATTTATATATATATATATCACTACTTTTCTCATAAATTTAACTCTATAAAATATATAAAATTTTATTTACTTCAGTAAATTTTTAACTTTAAAAATATTAAAAAAATTTTCAAGCAAATTTTCAATTAAATATCGTTTGAGGTTATGAAACTCATAAATATTTTACTTATGAAAATTATGAAATAGTTTTGTGTGAAGTTAATGAAAAAATATATATATATGATGAAGCATATGGCAATTTCATGAGCAATTTTCAATAGATTGAAAAAAATCATTCAGAAATTTAAAAATGTAATCGCTACAATATTGTTTTAATTACTGTAAGGTTCTGAGAAAAAAAATCGAGAGTTATATTCACAATACTGTCAGTGTAATTTTTAATATAATATTTTTAATGTATAATTTTTCCTTTTATAAATCAAAGTTTCCAGTGTTTCCAGATTTTATGGATATTCTAGAAAAATGGGAAAACTTATTCGTAATAAACATTATTAAGATTTTGATGTCTATGTCGGGAAATAATTAATTAAAAGATATTTCACACATTCAGCTAGTGATTAAATTACTATTAAAATATTTTTAGACATTTTAAAAATATGGAAAAAATTTAAAAATTTTCGATTTCTGTTTAATAATTATAAATACAATTTTATTAGTGTGATTAATTCTTAACTGATATAATAGCAAAAAGGAATTGAATTAATTCTATTTTACAGAAGCTATAGAAATTAGAATCTACAGCACAATATATATATATATATATATATATATATATATATATATATATATATATATATATATATATATATATAGCTAAAATATAATGATTGTTAGAATAAAATTAAAACAAATGGAAAACTCTGTTTTATATAATAACTTTAAAGGTAAGTTTTAAAATTCTAAATTTTATAAAATAATAATTTAACTGAAATTATTTTGAAGCAAATTTTGGGCCAGTGTTGTAAATATGTTTTATCTTGCAAATTTGTTGTTTTTTTGAAATAATTATTTCATGAGTGAAAACATTATGCTTAGGTCAACATTTTAATCTACCGTGAGGTCTTATCGGTATCTCGCATTCAAGATGACAATGGAAAAAAAAATGTATTAGGAATCAAAGCGGTTGTGCTGCAGAAATTTAAAATAACTTAATGTGAACAATTGAACTACTTTTGACAGCTATTTTGTTGATTGACAAAGCATGTATCTTCAATCGTAACTAAACCTTATAAGCAACAATCTAATATCCATTGATTAAAACCCTGACCTTTCAAAAATGAGATTTATTTATGTGAAAAGATAAAATATATATTATATATATATTTATAAAAGATAAAATATATACACTTATATAATTAATATAAAGATATATGAATTTTCTAAAACGCGCTTAGCATATTATTGAGTTAACTCAATTAATTTAAATAATATAATGAAAATGTTACTAAACACATAAAAAAATCTTAAATTTTTATCAACGTAATAATTAATGACTTGTTCATGTCAAGTAATCCTGACTTTTAAAAAATACTTAGTTTTAATGTAAAGTGTGGAGTTGGATATTGTATTAATTTCGAATAGTTATTTGAAAAAAAATAAGATTCAATGATCAAAAAAATATTTAAAGATTAAGTTTATAAACAATTACTCTTTGGAATTATTTCAAGCCTGCAAAAGTTTTTTTATAATTTAGTCTTTATGATAAAAAAAAATGATATTTTATTGAAAAATGAATTATAAAGCATAAAAGTGTTTTATTTAGGATTATAAAATACTACTAATGAAAAACAATGCAAAGATGTATTACTTTTCATTAGTTTCATTACTAATATTAAAAATCATACGTTGAACAAATAATTTTAGAAATTTTAAAACTAATATTCTATTTGAAATCAGAAATTTTATCGAAATTTTCAACTATGATATTTCTTTTTTTACTTACTTCATAAAAAATGTTTGCAGTTACATAGACCTCATTGAAACATAATTCTGCGTATTTAACTTTCTTTTACTCGATTCTTAGAGCAGATTGGAAATTTTACTTTAAAATTTATATGGAAGGAAACAGGAAATGTAAATACTGAGCTTTAATCTTTATGCAAGGCAATTTTTTGCACACATCAATATTTATCATGAACGTAATTAAATTCCAAAGTTATCATATTATTCAGATTAATTTTTATAAGGGGACTTGTAATGCAACTCACATTTAATTAGGTTTTTTATCCATCATTAATCAAATTCAGTTTAATTAAAATAAGCTATAAACTTCATGTAAGACTCATTTCTGCTAATAACTTTATAAAATCTTTTATTGATAGTAAAAAATTTTCAGTATTGGGAAAAAAGCTTATGGTTTGTGTGATTTTTCTTTTTCAACGCGCCTTTAAAAATTTTAAGATTTGTAGTCTAAAGAATAATGAAACCCTAGAAGCAAAAGTTATGTGAAGGTAAGATTTTTCCAGTAAAATATATGTCTAACATAATAACGTACTTATAAAAATTACTGCTTCAATGTATAATTTTTATTAATACTTTATATATAAACAGTTTTTCACACAATTACCACACAAATTACATAGTTTTACTACTGTTACTATTTAATTAAGAGTTAAAATTAATTTATTTGCAAAATCCTTAAATATACAGCATTTCTTTAAAATGCTTATTATTAAACATTTTAAAGAAATGCTGTATACAAAATTTTATTATTTATGCTGACCAATAGAGTTATTTTTAACGTTGTGATACTTGTTAAATATTAAAATTTTCTATTTTTTATTATATAAATAATTTCTTTGATTTTTTTTATAACTTATGAGTTATTAGTTTAAAAAAAGAGAGTAATTTCATAAATATTTTATTGTAAAATTGCTCATATTTGACTTAATTTTCTCAGTAATTTTAATAATTTTAAAGATGTCTTATATACATAAAGACAATTAAGGGCTTGTAAAATAAAGAATGAAAATTACCTTTGACTAATTTTTTTATCCATGTATTGTGTTTATTTAGTTTCAGTCAATAAAACATTATCCATAGAAGCAATTCACACTCTTGAAAAGTGTGATCTTGTAAGTAAAAGTCTTTTTTTGCAAGCTATATTGTAAGAATTATATTACATAATTTCTATTAGAGACTTAGAACATGTATGTAGGACCAAAGGTTTGTGAAAATTATTATTGCTGTAAATCATTATCAAACAATTGTAAATGTATTTACTTCATGACTGGATAGTTTTGTTTTTTTGAATTGTACATTTTAGATTATGAAGACCTGTAATAAATCATTTTAAAACTGAATATCATTGTGTTTAGTTTGATGCCTTCTTTATTTTTTTATTAAGTTTTCTCTTTCTAAAAATGGCCTACTGGATTAGCTTATTGCCTATAAATTCCAACCATAAGATTTATCGGAACCTATTATAATTATCGAAACAATGGTCAGTGTACTTGGAATTACTTAATATTTATAGTGATCATTATTTCTAGTCACACCAGTTAAGTGAAAGCTACCGGAAACAGTTTGGTAAGTTATTAGTTTTGTAATAGTTTTTATTAGAAATTTTTAAGAATATCAGTACTCATAGTTTTTAGAAATTTTTAGTAATAACAATTATTAAAAAATATTACGAAATAAGAAATATAATTTTGTTTTTATAACACAAATATAATGTAAGAAATTTTTCTGATATTTATCATATTTTAATATAGCAAGTAATAAATACTTAAAATTCTGTGGCTGAGCAGATGTGATATCTTATATTAACTGATTATTCTTGTTTTAATATTTTGATTACTATTAGAATTTTTAACACGTTTTCTTATCGAGACAATAATTTTATGTAAATGTAGTTGAATTATAATTTAAAATACAAGAATTATATAAGGATCTTTCAAATAACCATCAATATTTTGTACTTATTTTACAGGTAAGAATTCAAAATGTCCCAAGAAAAGTTTGCTTAGTTAAAAATTGAAACCCAATTTCAATGACTCAAAACTTTCTAAATATCTCACGAATAAAAGTAATAATAAACTACAATATTGCTGAAATAATTTCATTTTGATTTTTGAAAGATTCAGAAGCATTTGTTTCCCACATTTATAATTAAGTGAATGTCATTATTTTTAAAATTAGTTGCAATTACTGAGAATTCTTTAAGTAAAAATGATTTCAAATTTTGACTTTTATAAAATATTTCTACAATTTCAAATATTAAAATAAAAATGGACCTTTATATGAAATTGTTATAGAAAAATATACGAACAAAACTATTATTTCTCGGTCAAATAATATTTTAGTTGTTAAAATTTGAAATTATAAAAATTTAAAATTAAATATTTTCTACTTAATGATAGTTTTTTTTAAGAATAAGTGAATTTCAATTGTATTAACATATTTGAAATCAATATGATCCCAGAAAAACAGTCTTTTGCAATTAATAAGGAAATTTAATAAACCAAAATCACTTTTAAATTTGGTGTAATGAGTTACAGTAATGATTCGCTAATTTTTATGAATTCCCGATCTCTTGATGCTATTTAAACTTGAATAGTTTTGAATGCCATTTTCAACTGAGAAAGTATCATTTAGAATATTGCTTGTTTACAATGTCTATCAAATGATGCTTATTTCTATTTCTAAACTTTAAATGCTTTGTCAAAATCCTAATCTTGCTAGGGAAACTTTAAATAATACATGTGGGAAAGATAAACGTATCAAATCAAATTGACGTTTACGCGGTTCTTAGATCTCTGTTTGAAATACTATGCTGAAATCCTCTCTCCCATATAATATCCCTTTATAAGATCATCATAGTCAATCATTTCAATTATCATCCCTCTTGGCTAGCAGCCCTTATTTCGCTTACCTCCCCTCCTTATTTGCACATTTACTTATATGTAGAAGGGAATGGGCAAAGGGGTGGAAATGTGGGGCAAAGTTTCAAATTACGTACTTTATCCCTTGATATGTACCCTGAACGGGTAAAACTGTGGGGTTAAATTGAATTGGGGAAGTTCGTTGTGTCCCCCTTCACTGCTGTCGTCGCAGATTATGAGATGTTATTAACTGTTTGAGCTCCCTCTTGTAGCCTTTATTACTCTTTAGACTTTATTTAAAAGAGATGAGCTTAGTAATGTGTTTCATACGCTTCTTTGGGTACAGTGAGAAGGTGTTTCTATCTTCAGCAAAGTAAGTACTGAATGAAATTGAGAAATTCAATTCAAATAGAATTAATTATATTTTGTATTAAATTAAAATATGATGAAACCACAGGTATGAAATTCAAATATGATCAAGTTTGAATACAATATTTATTGAAAATAAAAATTTTTTTTCTTGTGTTAAAATATCTATTTGTTTCTATTTCGATTTGGAAAGTTTAAGCGATTTTCTGACAACTCATGAATAAGTTTTAACATCAAATAGACCACACACTAATTTCATAATATGTGAAAGAAAATTTCTTAAATTTAATTATTTTAAGCGTTGTTGCTGGAATTGCCATATGAGGAAAAATAATCCAACAGTATTTTAGAATAGTATAATACAGATATTACAAGAACTTGTTAAAAAAACTAGTCACACATAATTTTTATCTCTCAATATTCATATAAATCAAATATTTATTTTTACGTTTATATATTAATAATCTTAAAATTAATACGCATTTAACATTTTTCTTAAAATAATTAATTCTACATACAAAGATTATTGTTGTTATCCATAGAACCTATAAATTGTAAAATGATTGTATAAAAAATACTTTTATTACTCATTTATTTCAGAGAGGTAATAAGCTGTTAGAGACTTTTCTCTGCTTTTATCGAATTATCAGTTGAAATAATTTGAAAACTGAATTTTTTTGAAAACGTTAAAATCATATTGAATGCAGTAAAAGATTAAATTTTTCCTAAATTATGTAACAGACACACAAATATTGTTCTTTATTGAATACGCTTAGTTCATTAAATTTTATATTCACTGAAAATTTACTTTTATACCCTTAAAGTAATTAAAAAAAACTTTATCTCCTTTTTAAACTTAATTAAAACTGAAACATAGTACTTTATATGGTCATCAAAATATAGTCTTTTTTTCTTTAACTTAACTCTGTGTGTGTGTGAATCTCACTTAAGATTTCAAACTTAAAAACTTGAAAATTATTTTATAACTTCACCAAAAATTTTTAAATTCAAAAAAAAATGCATTAATTTCAAATAAAAACAGTTCTTACTACTTTGATAAAAAAAATGAATATCCAGAAGCTTTTGAAAATTTATATTTTTCAAAAGTTGCTGGAAAATGTTTTTTCAATAAAATGATTCAAGTTGAGTTCTTAAATACTTTTTACAATACCGCAGAAAGCTTATAAAAGAAAATTATATTGAAATTTCTTATGATATTTTTTTATTTCCAGGTTTTTTATTTTAATATATTTAAAAAAAACTCTTTCTCTCTTCCTATTGTTCGTCTAAAAACATAGCCACTTACTGAATTTTTGTGTTATTCATTACTAGTTGTATATAAAACTGTAGCTGTGCAATATACGGGATGTAAATATGTATAGAATTTTATAACCGTGTGTGTGCAGTTTTGAGATAGGTCTTTACATTGTATAAAACAATTTTTCAAGGGTTGTATTTCTGATGTTTTCATTTTATGTATTTTTTCTAAGTTAATGATTAACTATTAACTGTAAATTTTCACTTGTATATAAATTTCTTTTGTCTAGCAAAGCCTTTCCTGAATTTTCACTGCTAATAAAAATCAAATATTATTTTTTGAAAATTCAATTATCTAAAGGAGTATGTTTATATATATATATATATATATATATATATATATATATATATATAT
>JAPDSC010009164.1:684821-714236 GCA_026290005.1 Latrodectus geometricus | reverse complement strand
TATATATATATATATATATATATATATATATATATATATATATATTAAACATTATATATCCTAAACATTGTTTTAGCTATTTTCATGTAATTAAGAAAACCTATATTTAAATTATAAATTAAAGTCATTAGAAAAAGGACATAAGCATTATAATCTCATGAAAATATTTTTACAATTAAAGTGTTATGAAATATTTTTAATCATTACAATAAACAGGAAAGGCTCGTGTACATCAAAATTTTTGTCAATTTTTCTTTCACAGATTTCCATTTGAAAGAGTCTAAAAACCATAACTTAAGCAGAAACTGTACTTCATGTTTTTTCTCTATGCAAGTAGTTTCAAGAGCCTTATTCTTCACAGATTATTAACAGTTAAATATTTCTGTAAAAATATAGTTATTAATCCTGTAAATTGATTGTATGAAATTTTTTGGGAAATTAAAATAATTTCAATTAAAGATTTAAATTGTATACAATGATGTGGTTTTCCTCTCAAATTCAACACAGAATGTACATTTTCAGAGTCTTCCTTTTGATATTTTGTATTACTTTTGAAATTTATATTTTTATGCTGAATCACTGAGCTTTTATAAATATAAAAATGCTATATAAATATTGTTGTAGGAAGTAATTAAATAAATGTGTAAGGTATTTTGCAACAAATATTTGGAACAAAGTACTTACAGCAGAATGCAAAATTAAACAATTTTTAATGTTTTCAAACTTTTAAGTATATTTTGTGAAATGATTGTAAAATGCAAAATTATTTATCATGATTAAATAAAAGTAAATAAGATTTTACCTAAAAATTTTTTACAACTTTTAGTTTAACAATATTAGAGTTTTTTTTTTTTTTTTTTTTTTTTTTACAGAATGGACTTTTTAAAAGAAAAACTTTGCAAACTTTGTAGATTTTAGAGATATTTTCAGTATAAACACACACACATCAAACTCTAAATTTAAATGTTAATTAAATTTAAATGTAATTTAAAATTATTTTATTTTATTTATAAGCACTTAATTTATATGCTAACTCTTTACATATATTTTACATACCTTTTCGATATTCAGTATTAACCTTTACCGTCAAGTTTACAATATAATAACAGAATTTTCTTTGATTAAATTTTCGTTCTTCTGAATATAAATCTTCATACTTTAGTTTTACCTTAATATTCATCTTATATATTAGTGTTAACTGTTTTGTCTTTTCTGATATTCTTTGTTGACTATTATAATCGTTGTACAATAATTTAAATTCTTCTTCGAATTAATTTTGCGTTTATATTTAATTTTAAAAGACATTGGGAAGGAGATTATATTAGTACTGAAATAGAATTCAGTCTTTGAAAATCTTCATTAGGAATGTTGAACTAATGAAATTAGTCTAAGGCAATGTATGAATTAGGAGATGAATAGAACTATTTAGATATTGAATTATATAATCCCAAGTTTATAACCAAATATATGTGATTCCTTTTATGAAAAGTCTAAATTTTAAAATCTTATTTACCCCAAAATGGAAAAATTATGCGGTTTTCATTCAGTAATTTTAAGTCGTATGTATATTTAATTGGTATTTATCAAACATTTTAAATCTTAAATTACGTAATCAGAAAATGTTAAATGATTGAATATAATGAAGGCATATTGTTCTTATGGTTTTCATATAAACATTTGGAAATCTTATCACAGATTTAGAAAATATTGATAAATTGTATACTATTTGGCTATCCTCTCTAAGCAACGACACGTATTTAATAAAATGTTAGTATTAATCTTTTTTTTTTAAAGTATGTAGATTGTTTGGGTGTGTATTTTGGAGGAATGACATGGTTGGCAATTGATATTGTAATTATGCAATTGCTTCAAAGCACATTTTCATGCGTATATTCTTGGTTCCATTCCTAAGTATCTATGAGCTGATGATAGTGCTGTGTGAAGCAAAATAAAAACCATCTTGAAATTGATTAATTATTGTATAATCAATGGATAATTAACAACTTTAGAAATAGTTTTGGCTTATAACCCTATAAGTTGATTAATCTCACAAAAATAAATGATTTCTAATATGACTTATCGAAGAACAAAACTTATTGCACAAGGTGTTAATAAGAATAGTTTAAACCTATAAAGAATAGTTTTATGTTTCTGTATTTCAACGGATTGATCTCTGAGTTTGAAAAGACCATGTTCTTTTATGATAATCTAGAATTTCATCGTATATATATTAAGATGACCTGAAATATAAAGGAAAACTTTTGTAACAGATAGTTATTTTAATTTATAATTTTATTTACGAAGGAATTTAAATAATATAAATGTAACACGCTTTATTTTCACACACAAACTTATTAAAATTTAAGATTCTCAACTTAGAATTTTACCCTCCCAGTCTGCTACTAACATAGATATGTTTTCTTTATACACATTATTTTCGACATGATGTGTTTCAACAAAAATATTTATAGATTCAAAATGTTTTCGTGGAAAACATTGAATTAGTATTATAAAGTTCAATAATAGTCATCTAAGAGGAGTTAATTAATTTTATGAATATTTTGTGCATCTGATACCTAAGTCCGATAACGAATTGATAGTGAAAATTACTTTATTCAAATGATTCTCTATTGAAGTTAACTGTCAAAAATTTTAGTTAAGATCCACACTTGAAGCAATTTTTTCAAAATAAAATAAAAATATAAAGTAACATTTGTCGATGATTATAATTATTTCGGAATCGCAATTGTAAAATTTCAAGATTATAAAATTCTAAATATTTTCTACTTATTTTAAAAACGGTATAAAATGTGATTCTTTCTTAAAATATTTTTTCTTAATAGTATTGTTTATCTGAATGAATTCATTAAATATGACTGAAGTCTAAAAATGTTTTCTTCCCATTCACATTCAAAGGTTTTCGATCATTTAATTTAACTCTATTATCTAATGTTTCATTAGACTTCATAAACAATAAAATAAGTATATAAATAAAAATATAAAACTAAGAGCAACAGCGAAGATAAATAGTTTGTTGTTATCACTGACAACAAAACACTGCTTTCTCTTGAGTAATCTTGATTGGTTGCTCAACACTCTTGACGTGTTATTTAAATCTTTGTTTGCATATAAAATATTTGTTTTTCTTCCTTGCCAGCTTTCATGTAACCGCAAATGATCTTAGTCATGCAAGTTAGGAAATTTAATATCAAAAACACTGAGGAAAAGTATCTTCTGAATTCACCTTTTGCTTTAGTAATTTGGACAATTGTTATAATAGTAATTTATATATTACTCTATTCTTTATCAACATCAGAATGAAAATTGCTTAAAATTAATCAACAATATAAATTAGGATTTTATATGTTACCTTTAATTATAACTTGATTTAAATTCTCTATTAATTCATTTGTTTTTAATATTCATTTTTAAAATTAGGGACCGATAGCTACGACTGTTTTGGGATTTAAAAGTTTATAAAATCTTCGCTTATGTTTAAAAAAGTAAAGGAAACATTTTTAAAGATTTAATGCAAAATATAACTGAGGCTTCAATTAATTAAAACCTAAAGATTCAATAACATAATAGTTCGTTTTTTTTATATTTGATTTGATATTAATTTATCAATGTTTGATAATTAAACCTTGAAATTGTTTGGAAAAAAGTAAGCAAATTATCGCTTAAAATTTTTATAATCACTCAATTTTATAATCCAACAATAATTTGTAAAACGAAAAAGGATATCTAATTAATTTTATTTGTACGAGAGAAATATTCAAACTCTTTAAAAATAACTCCAAACCTTCTAATTTTAATCTAAAATGTTAAAAACACACACATATTTAAATATATTCTTAAAATTTTGCTTTAAAATTCCATTTATAATAAAAAGAATTAAAATGGAGAAAATATTTATATAATCTGAAACTCTGTCATAACAATTTTTTCCCATTTTTAACATAGATAAACTACTAAGCATTATTTCTGGTTACACAACTTAAGATATATTTTAAACTTTTAATAATATGGTCCATTAAAAGCTTTGATGAATAATTAGCTCAAATATATATTAATTTTAGTACACATTTTGTATAATCGAGAAAAATTTCTTAGTAACTGGGATTCTTCTTAATCTGCTTCCTAACTAATTTTATTGCTCTAATATCTGAATTCAAGGAATTTAGGAATGCTCTATGAATTGCGCACAAAAATATTAACATATTTTAAAATTAAAAATCACAATTTTATTCAATAAAAAGAGTAATTTTAAAAAATTTAAATGTAAATGAATTTTAAATTTTACTTCTCACTTTTCAAATTAAATATATAACTATCAGATTAAAAACGCAAGTAAATGATTTACTTCACGCAAATAAAACATTTACTTGCGTTTTAAATCTGATGGTTATATTTTTTTATAAAACTGGTTATATATTCCCATAACTTTCTTTACTTAGTGCGTTTATTAGTTTTTCTATCTTATTATAGCCAGTTAAAATTTAATCCACTAGACTTGCATTAACACTTCAAAAGATAAATTATTTTTGTATAAATAAGTAAAAGTAAGTTTTCTTGCTTTAGATTCATCACACACATTTGTTTTATTTAATCAAACAAATTGACACGATTGTAGGCTTTCAACTATCTATTGTAAATTTTAAAAAAAAGTACAAAAAATTGGAATGGGAAATTCCAGTTAATTCTATAGATTAATTTCAAATTAGATGAAATTGTAGATTTCGCATCTAAAAGAAAATAGTTCTTTGTATTTACCACCTTCATATGGATGGAAGCCTGGAAATACACATATAAATATCATAGCGAAACAGTACAAGCTTGTGTTACATCTTCCCGGCGATGGCTGTAGGAATAAAATGCAGGAAATCTTGTCGGGCGGCAGAACTTGTAACCCGATTCTCCTTTCTATGAACGATGCCACCGATAACACACTTAAAAGATGCGCCAGAATAAAAGAAAAAGATCCCTTACACGAACTTTCTTTTTTTTCCTCCACCGAGTCGTTGAGTGAACAAATTTTGGCCATTAAAGTGTGACTGAAGCAGTCTTCAACGGATAATGTCACTCGAGAAGAACGATGACGGACGCTTCTTAATAACACTAATAATAAAATGGAAGCCAGAAAACCGAATGATGAAAAGAATCTACAGCAGCAGTTGGCTTTTTTCCAGAGTTGTTTATTGCAATTACTACACTTTTCTTTCTTTTTCTTACGTTTTCGTTCCCCTCTTATTGCATATACGCCGATTTTCAGCCTTCTTGGAGGTGATTAATTGAAACATTATTCGAAGAATGGTTTTATGAATAAACTGATGCTAGATTTTTTCAAAACAAAACATTTGTTTGGAAAGATTTTAGCAGCGTTGCTCATAAATATTGATTTTTTGTAACATAATAGAAAGTAAAACTTCGTTCATTGGGTATTTCAAGCGTGAGAAAATGAAATAATGGGGTGATAATTTCTTATCTAAGCAAAAATGAATTAAAAGAAAAACCAAGGAATTTTAAGCAATATTCCATTGATAAGGTTATTTGTAAATACTTATGTAATATTATAGAAAGGGCATACTTTTTTTGATTATTGTATATAAATTGACTTTTTGGATACTGTTATAATATTGTGTATTTCATCAATCAATTAGGAAAAATTTTACAAAATTTCGGGGAACCAACGTTTTTATTTTAATTTATAACTGTAAAAAGAAAAAAAAGATTTGTTTTTAATAAACAGAGTGCATCGCACACAGGCATTCATTTTTGTCTTGATGTCATGATCACATACGTTGATGATAGATCACATACATTTTCGATAGTGCTAAGATATAAGGACACAACTAACCAGACCACTTAAATCAATTTATGAAAAATTATTTCAAAATTTAATATGAAAGAAATTTCTTTTAAAATCAAATTATTTGCAGCAATAATGAAACCATTTGTAAGGATTACTTTGATTAGTAATCTTTGTAGCAACGTAAACAGTTTTTTTTTTAATTTTATCTAATTTTATGATCTAATGACTTTTTCGGGAAAAAAAAAAAAAAAAAAAAGAAACGAAACTTCTGAACCGATCTTCTGAAGAAAAAGAGAATACTTCAAAATACTCGAAAACAATGCCTGAGGCCGCACAAAGATAAGGGTAAGCAATCAGGAATAATTTCATTTTTATAAAGTGTAAATTAAATTCTTTAGAAAATGAGTTTTCCTGGTAATATGTTAGAAAATCTTTCCATTGAAGTTTAAAAATATTTCCAACACTTTAAAATTTGCAGAATTATTTATTCATTTTCAAGATAAATGACAATTAAGGAAACACTTTTTTGCTTTAAGATATAATTTACCGATGATTTTTTTAAAAAAAAAATTTTAAAATACTATACCATCTTATTTAATTTCGATAATATTCTGAGTTCTTATAATACGTATATAAATTATAATATCAAATATTTCTCTGAATCTAATAATGATTGATGATTATTTATAAAAGCATAAAATACATATCACCTGATTCTGCTGTTCTTGTTAAATTATACATTAAGAATAGAATTATTGTTTTTGCTGGATTTACATATTTTATCTCAACGATTTCGAAAATTTATGATAAAAATATTTGTGTATACTTCAAAATTTTGTCGATTCCAGAGATATTAATTAAGCGATTCTTTTCTAAGAAATCCAATGCGGCTCATGCTTTAAGAATTTTATCTATTCATTGATAACCCACGCATTCATTGAAATTTCACTTTTCAGAACAACCGTTCAGTCAGTCGTTTACTTATCTGTGTCCTTCATTGAAGTGGAAATAAAACGCGTGTCTCGCATATAGTTTCGTTTGTTTAAGTGATAGGAAGTTTTTGTTAAGAAATCGTCAGATGATAAGGCAAATTTATAATGATGACATCAAGAATAATTTCTAGTAGTTTATAGTCCTTCTTACAATGGAACTGCTTGTCTAAATAAACACTATTTTATATTAATTTACATTGAATCAGAGCTAATAGATACATACCTCTACTTAATTATCACCACTTTACAATTAGATATCATTGAGGGAAAACGAACAACGGCGTAACAAAGTGCGGTTGTGCTCTGCTCTAAAGTTTAGCTTAAAATTAAAAAATGTTATTCTTATAAGCAAACAAGAATGCAAATTTTCGAGGATACAAGAAACAAATCAGCATTCAGAAATGAAATTCAATATTTCATATATATCACATGGTATATAGGAATTGAAAACATTTCCATTTTGAATATAATTTTTGTGTAAATAACTATATTTTGTTTATTTGAAGAGCTAAAATTTTTTAATTTATTATTGTTTAATAAAAACAAATGTAATAAAATGTTAATTACATTTACTAAAATATTCACAAAATGTTTCATTTAAATAATATTAAAAATATTTTAAACTTCTAAAATGATAATTGTTTTAATCAAAGCTATTATTTAATAAATATTATGATCAAGTAAAATGATAATTACTTAAATTACGCATAAAATATACAAATTTTAAATTTTTATATGAAAGCTTTTGCAATTACTGCAATGAAAATTATATTCTAAAATCAAAAGAATAACAGCAATAATTGGCGCAAATGTTTAAATAATTAATAACAGCTTCAAAACACCTTATTTTAAGAAATTTTGGATATATCTAGCAAAATAAAATGGAAATTAATTTAAGCCAGTGAAATTTATGATTACTTCCTTAAATTTAGTCATGTGTCATTTTAAAATTTTACTACTTGCGAAATTATTCAGTAAAATTCAAACTCAAAGAAGTCGTATTGGTTGCCGAATGATTAGTGATTTGATATTTGGTTTAACACCATTTGAGTTTAAATCCTACCTTGGACATGAATGTTGTATTGGTTCGGAATCCACTTTAAACTGATTCCTCACTTTAATAAGCGCTCATGTGCAAAAAATTACTGTTGAAAGATAAATAAACCAATCGGATTAAAAAAAAAATAGAAAAAAGAATTTTAGTTGAAAATTAAAGTTTCAATCCCTGTTATAAGAATATACAAGAGTTTATATTTATGAGAAAGTACTAGTACTCACTTTTAAATTTCAGTTACAAATATATATATTTTATATATACATTTTAAAATGTTTCAACTAACATACTCAAAAGAGATCTAACTTAGAACTCTAGAAGAGTTATAATTAACATGATGTAGTAAATTTTATTAAATTACGGAGCCTTAAAAAAGGATAGCTATATGGGTCGAATGCATGGTGATTGTTTCTTTATAAAAAAATCTCTGCCAAATCTTATGGAAAGTGGACCTCGAGGCAGATCACTTCTCAGAGGGATTGATTGTGTGAAAAAGACCTAAGTATCTTAAAGGATATAGATTCGAAAACAATCTCCAAAAGCAGGGATTTTTAGAGACTTTTGTAGAAAGCTAGGGCCAACCAAAGAATGTCTTGTCTATGAAAACGAAGATACAAAACAGAGCCCTTGTCATAATTTATTTTTTTTCTATTAACTAATTTTGGTAGATTTCAAATCTTAAGACTGTCGTTTTTTGTCCGACATAAAAAAATTCTCTTTGTTTACGAAGTTCCTCTAAAATTTCCAAATTGTGTTCAAATTGATCACAAAAATTTTAGAAGTTGATGAAGAAATACATAAAAATTTTTCTAATTTGACCAAATTAAATCAACATGCCTAAGAGTATGTCAATTGCCTTCGTAAAAATTTAATAAGATGTTTCATTATTGGATATAAATTATAGTGATCAACATTTTTCAAATTAAAAAAAAATTAATAATAAAAAAATAAACTATCGTGAATTTTAGCAGTAAAATTATGCAGAGAAACTTCTGGTATGAAACACATGCACGCTGAATATTTTTAACAATGATTATTTACGCCAGAAAATAAAAATTGCAATTTTTTTATCAATATCATCTTAGAAGCTTTGTTGATGGTGGGTTAATAAAAATTCTATAACTTGATTCTGAATCAAGTAATGAATATTATAAGATAGCAGAATCATTTATTTTAATTGGCCCTTCTGTCTTTAAACTTTTCCTTCTCTTTAAACATTTCCAGTATCTTTGAACTTTTAATCTAATACACATCTCAGGTATATACATAAACATACATAAATTAAACTAGTTATAAAAAACTAGACTATAAAAGCCATTTACTTTTTATAATAAAAGAATTTTGTAATATTAATTAAATATGCGAATAAGGATTCTTCTAACTTATACATAAGATCAATTACAAATATTAAGGATAAACATTAAGCCTTCATTCTTAATTCTTGGTTTATTCAATTACGAAATGATTTATCGAAGCAATACTTATGTTTTAAATAAAATTCATTAAAAGTGTTACGGGATATTCTACATATATCTTGGCAGAAATTATTTTATTTTTCTGTAAACGTGATTTCTATAATTAATAAAGCAAATGAATAAATTTTTGCACTTTCGTTAAAAGGATTGTGGCAAAATTTGAAGTGAAAGTAGTTTCTTATTCAGTCACATTTATGCCATTAAATGATAAAAAAATACAGCAAATTAATATCAAAATTGCACGAATTATAGGAATTACGTATTTATAAAATTATTTTATGATTATTTTTAGTTTCAATCGTATTAAATTTAAGTATTTTAATTAAAGTAGCACAAGATACCGTGACTATTATAGCTCTGTTCTACGAACTGAAATGCTACTAAGATATTTGATATGGCGAGGAGAAGACTGCATGTAATAAATGCCTATCTCTAATAAGGATTAGAGAGCAGCGATTGCTTAGAAATTTGTTTAGTCTCAGGTGCCATTCAATCAGTTAATATTCCTTCGCACACAATAGGAGAATCATAGGCAAACCTAATCCAATTTCACTAACTCTTGGTCTACGTATTCACCAGATTTACTATCAGTGCAGAAACTATATTAAAATACGCAGGAAGATACCATACGAAATATGCATATTTCTCACTTCTGAATGCATATTCTACTCTATCCAGAGAATTACAGAAAGAGCTTTATATCCTTTTAAGTTGTCAATTTTTCAAAGTAAAAAACATTTACTTTATATTCTTTGATAAATTTTTAATAAGAAAACAGTCAGATAATATTTTATGTCAACATTTTTTCAATGCACTCATTTTTATGGTAAGCACTGAACTTCGGAATGTTGCTTTTTGATTAACGATGTGACATAATAGGGAAATTAGTTTAAATTATCTGCAATAGAAATTGCTTTTTCAAAATTAAAACAGTATAACGTGTACAAGATTCAACATAATTATAAATTGATGTAATTCTGAAATTTTGCTCATGTTATAGATACAAATATTTAATATTACAAACTCAAATGTTAGTTCCCATCAACATAAGGAGCAAAAGTTAATTAAGAAATTAAAATAAAACTTTTTCACATTTAACAGTTTTATTTTGTTCACTTCAATAAGCAGTATTAAGACAAATATGAAAAGTATCGGCAATCCGTACAAATATAACATTATATATATGATATTATTCAGAAAAATGTAAATTAACTTGATTTTTTATAATGGTGTTTAATTATTTTAAGAAATGACCAGTAAAATAAATGTACTTAAAATGCTTATTAACGTTAAATGTAATTGAACCTGATACGTGTGTATTTTTATGTTGATTCTGCTCACTTTTTTTTTTTACACAAAACAATATTTTTCTCCAAGCAATTGTGCAATTTTTTCATACTTTTCAGTGTCGCTAAACATATAGCTCTCTTATAAGTAAACAATTCTTCAATAATATTTTTTACATGCATAAAATGATTTATATCAGATTTAAATATTCAATTTTTAAAATCATTCTTATCACAAAAGAAATATTCTTTGGTGCATAGAAATATTTGAACAATGGTCAGAAAAAATAATTTTGAAAAATATAGTTACATTTATTTCTTTATGAAAAATGTGTAATTGACCTTCCACTGTAACATTAAATACATATCCTGTCTTGAGCTATTTTAACAATCTCATTATTGTAAAATAATTTTATTCGATAGAAATCATGTTTTTCATTGAAGGCATTAATGAATCACGTTCGAGCATGAATTTAAATGATTAAAAAATACAGTTTTTTCATTTTATAATTACTTATAACTTTTCCCAAAATTAAAAATATATTCTTCGTATGTTATTAAACGGAAACTAGGATAAACATTTGAAAATAACACTTGTGTGTGCATCGTATAAAAATTTTATTCATAAATTATGAAAAAAGTAAATTCTCAGAGTTATTATTAAAAAAAATGTTTTGTTATAAGAAGTCTTACGACTCTTTAGAGAAAAAGTTAAGATATAGTAAAAGTAACAGAGTTTTGCCACAAACTAATGAATTTATTGAGAATATTCAATAAAACTGATCACACTTTTAAGTCTTAAGATATTTGAGAATAGCTACTAACGGTTTAAAAAGAAAGCGAACACGCATAAAGTCGATGAGAACCTCTGCAATGATTCTTCTTACTAAGTCTTAAGTCGAGGAGAAACAGGTGTTTCGTAAACAAGTCCTTTTGTAGAACCCCATAAGTAAAAAATAAGAGATAAAAAAGATCGAGATGGTCAAGTTATTGATCTTCTTCGATTAATCCAAGAACAGGGATAGGTGATCCGCAGATGTGTTCCGACTTGTTTGCTGAAATTCAGGAACTCTGTGCTGAAATCGAATGTGACGACGCATAATCGCAGGAACATCATTCAGTATTTCAGACAGAACCTTTTGTAAAAATGTAAGCTATGTGGGACCATCGAGTCATTTAAAAAGAATATCTACGCGATTAAACTATTTCCTACAATGACAATCCAGATGTTAAGGTAAATTTTCGTTGCAAAGCATGTGTACGTGTAGCATGCTACTTTTCATCTAGACAGAAACGCAGGTTATGAGCATGCATCACACCCTCTAGTCAGAATTTAGCCTTATCGGTGAAGTGGACAATTGCTGCGAAATTTCCATTGACAGTAATTGTAAAAATTTCCATTGAAATTCAATACATTTATTGCAATCTTTCAGTTCTAGTGCCAGGATACGTTACTGATGAAAGGGATGCAGTCCTGAAAGGGATGCAGTTGAATGCGTCAGGAGCTGGATTGAGGAATATGGTTGTGTCTTGAAACGACTCGTGAATTTATAGACGTGAATACCGGTGAACTTCCCTTACTTAATTCCAATGGAGCTCTATCTCTTAGCCGCTGGAAGGAGTAAAATTACAGGAGGAAAAAATATCAAATTATCTACAAAAATCAATTAAGTATTGTGAAATAATTCGAAGATATTGATGTGATTAAAATAAAATTGATAGTTACATCGCAAAAATGAAATGCTTAACACAAAGTTTCTCAAAATTGTAACTGTTCATCTAATAATTGTTGAAAATGTGCAGATTACTTAACAATAGTATCTAAATATGAGGATTTTATTAGGAGGTATTACAATATAATGGGGAAGTAGATTATTACATTAAAATGTGATAATTATATATTGAAATTGTGCATACGATCATATATCACGTAATACAAAAGAGGGAAAAATGCAAACCAAATTGCAAAATTTTACAATTTCATTTAATTCAATTACTGGAAATAATAAAACTTATAATTATTAATAATTATAATTTGTATATAGAAATAATAATAAGTGGTTAAATATGTACTGAAATGAATTAAAATTTTTATGTTGATAGTGCAAAGAATAAAATAATTATTAAATTATGTACAATATTGCAAACAGTATATATATATATATATATATCTCATATCTATGACATACATGCAAATAATATGGCACCATCATTTGGAGCCAGTTTCTGGCTCCAAATGTTTGTTTGGGAGTTAACTAGCCTGTTCCAGTTACCTCCATTTTCGAGCTATCTGTGTAAATATTCATGGAATCATTTTGATAATCATGAATATTATAGGAAGTGTCAATGTTTATTACTTGGCTAACATTAAAGAAATCCTGATGAATAGTTTCTCTAGATTTTCTTTTTCATTTGATTCGGATTAGAGATAAATGGGCTTAAAAAACTAGCTATACCCGCTTATGTTAATCTGACAATATATAATATATACGTCTCGGCTTGTATATTTAAATTGAGCGGAAGAATGCATGTTATTTTCTTAATAGAACACCAGTAGGAGTTATTTTAATTGTACCTGTAATATCTGCAGAATTTTATTTAGATTGGTACAAGTTTGTGTTTATTTTTCTGTGTCAGGGAGTCTCCAAATAGTCGAGCCATCAGAATGAATCCTTTCTATAACCATGCGGTATAAATGATTTTGTTATGTTGGGAAATACCCCATGTATTTCCTGCGATTTTGAGAATTTTTAGGTGAAAGGTGATCTTTTTATTATTTAGGTGATTTAAATGTCACATCAGTTCAATTTTTTGTCAAAAACTACTCCTAGAATTTTAACACTGTCTTTTCTTTTTATTCTTGCTCTGAATAGCATGTACTGGGGCTTTATTTTTAATTTTGCAATGAGAAGATAGTTTGTTTTGTCGAAAGTGATATGAACTATTCACCCATGTTTTGGAAAGATTTAGAGCTTCAGATGCCACTTTTTCTAACTTTTCATTTTTTGTAGCAATTACGAAGGTAAAATCAACTGTAAAAGCTTGAAAGGAGAAACTTGAAAAGAGCTTCACTTTCTTCGTCAATATGTTTTCCATCTGTTTTAGAGTTGTATTTCATAATCTCATCTGCTGCCAAGTTCCATGAGATGGGACTACTTCATGAACCTTGACAACGATCCTCTTGTGTTTTCTTTTTGTAACAATAAATACTTCTGTATCCATAAGGTTGCTCTTTATCAGTATTCTGTTATTCTCTGATATTCTGATATATATTGTAGGGCACTGGGTTCATTTTAAAGATGTTTTTAATTATAATGTATTGAACTGCATCAATGCACCTTTCATATGAAAAGTGATGACTGTGAAAAGCAAACCTGTTTCACGCAAAATCGATGCAAAGCGGGAAACAGAGACTTAAAAGCTACCTGTCTGTCAGAATATCGCTGACAATACACTCACACAACTTCTCGTCCATTGCAGTTAGTAGCGCCATAAATCAAACGCATTTCATCCAATTCTCGTTGACTACAACTATCCATGTCACTCCCAAGGCATTCAAGGCTTGAATAATGATACCCCAAGTCGCTCAAGTCTTTTTGTTGTAAAACGTCCTCTAGTAGACGCGTATGGCGTTTGCGACATCATGTTATTTCTGATTCTTGTTCTAAGCCTGCTTTGCCTTTTTATTTTGACAACGTTATTTGGATTACCTTGTATACATAATAAGGAATCATGCTCATTATACTTAAACTACATCACTACAAACTTCATTTAGTTTTATTATGATGATACTCCAGCCAAGTTTTAATGGCTAGAAAAAAATATCTTCTTATGCATAAATATAAAGACACATAATTACATAAGAATCTAAACTCAATTAAGAGAAAGAAAATAGAATGTATTATATTAAAATTTTAACATTAGAAATCACAAAAGTATGAAAATCAACATGATACACCAAAAATTTTAAAACCGCTAGTTCTCAGTTTATTGTTAGCTCAAAATTTTATATCTATTTCCTAATTTATTTCACAGGTATTCTTCCTTTAACATAAAATTAAAAAAATTGATACAGAAAAATCAAACAAAAACTGATCAATAACTTTTCGATTTTTAAAAAGAAACTCTGATTGTACTATGAAACATACGTACAGTGGCTCCCAAAAGTGTTCGTACACTTACGAGTTTCAGTGAAATATTGCCTTATTCAGTAATAAAAATTAATGTTTGAAAATAACAATTTTCTAATAATATCTATAGATATCTCTCAGCAAAACTACATAAAATATTTTATGGACACGGTAAAACTTTTTTTGGAAAATAAATAATCAAAAAGTAACAGAAACGTTATTTCACAAAAGTCTTCGTACACTTCAAAGAAATTTGCGTGTATTAATAAATGTTGTAGTATTAATGTTGTAGATTTTCGTATTAATTTCGTGTCTTCGTACTCTAACCCCTAGTTTTCTACAAATGTGTTCTATCGAGCTTAAATAAGGTGACTGAGGTGGTGTTTTCAGAACTCAAAGACAATTATAGAGGCACCAAAGGCTAACGTTGAGGTTGAGGTCGCTATTCTGATAAAAAAAAATAAAGTTGCTTCCAATACCCAAATTTTGGGTAGATAATTTAAAACTATCCTTTAAAATATTTAAATAAAGAGCATGATTCATTATATCCTCAATAAATATCAAATTACCTAATCCTGATGCTGACGTACACCCCACCACAAGAATACCTCCAACGCCATGCTTTAATGTTCCAACCAAGGTCTTAGGACTAAGTTACTCATTTTTTCTTTTCCATACAATTATATGCAAGTCAGAACCAAAGATGTTAACTTTGCTTTCATCTGTAAATAAGACATGATTCCAATACGCATCGGAATAAGACATGATTCCAATACGCATAATTGATTTTGCGAAGGAAGATCAAGCTTTCTATTTTTTACACTTACAAAAAATTTTCTTCGAGCAGAGCGCAGATGTAATCCAGCTGATCTGAGTATTCGTCGAACAATTTTAGGTGTAATTGCAGTAGAAAATTTTCAGTAAATTCTGTTGAAATCTTTATAGCACTCAAATGTGGATTTTACACAAATTTTCTAACTATAAATTTTTGATCACGTTGAGTTAACTTTTCCGGGCTACCACTTCATACCTTATTTTCGATCCCATTTTTCTCTTTAAAGCGTTTTATCACATACTGCATTGTCGAACGGGGTAAATTTAGAAATTTAGCTATATATCGGTTGTATTTTCTACACTTATGATGAAAAATTATCAATTTTTGAATGCTGTTCATTGTTTTCTTACGACTACGAGTCATTTTTAAATATTACATAAAGTATAACGGAGTAAGACAGCAAAGAGTATAGTCAAACGGTATTAAACATCACCAAAATGAAAATATAAAAAAAGTGCCCTACGATAATTTTATTGTGAAATTTTACGAAAACGTTTCGGTGTACGATAACTTTTGTGGCGTGTTTTATCTATGATTCCCTGCATTTTCAATTTTAGAAAAAGAAAATAAGTCAATATTAAAAAACAAAAGGTTTGTGGTTCTATTCAGAATAATATGGAGGAGATATGGAAAAAATTTTGTCTTTACATTCTAATTCAATTCTGGACTACAGCGCTTTTTCTATGAGATTTTAAAGTGTACAAAGACTTTTGAGAGCCATTGTATAAAAATGCGAAATTTTTTCAAATGATATCAATTTTCAAATTTAAATAGATATTGCAGAAAATAGTATAAATATATGAAAACATGAACAAATGAATAAATAAACATAATGTAACATTCATAATACAATAAAATATTAGTAACTACGCAAGTTCATTTAAAACGACTCAGGAAAAATATAGCTCTACAAAAAAAATTGATTTTATTTTTTAATGATAACACAATGTAGCTAATAAAAAAAACTGCAACTGCTATTACTTTTATGTGTGATCTAGGTGAATAATAGTTTTTCTTAAAGTTTTCTTTCTTATTTCTGATTATTTTTCATTACTACATTTCATTAAAACATTTATGATGAAAGAAGTTTGAATTTTCATAGAATTGATCATTATTATGAGGTAGGATCTTAAAGTAAAAGAGTCAAATTGTGTTTAATGTGAAGAAATATATACTGTTTATTTTCTTTATAAATTTCTTAACAATTACTGCTAGTTTTTAATTATCTTTTTAGAAATTTTTTTAAAAGGGAAGTTTAAGAATTATATTTTACGTGATATAGTGACTCATTCATAAATTATTAACATAATCAGATATATATTTTGAAAGTATATTATTGGTAATTATAAATTAAATATCTAAAACTTGTATTTATGCTTCATAGTCGCATCATGCTTGCTTGCATAATCCACGCGTTTTTGATTATGGGTGAATTTAGTTTGGATTTGGTACTCCTTTCCTGAATTTGTTTTGTATTTCTATACTTGTTTTACCGGGATATAGATTCTACACAACTATACAAACATCTATATTCCAGGTAGGAATGGAGTTCACTAACTGTGGAACTGATTGTCAAAATGCTAATCATTCAGTTGGCATTTTAGATGACAGATGAAGGCTGGAATATTTCATCAAATTAATAGTAATTCTAGTAAAATTTATTTGGTAATTGATATAAAATTTATGGTATTCCTACTAACAATTAGTAGTTTAAACATATTTAAATGATTGTGAATTTTCCTATATCATTTTCACATGACAGTTTTTATTTACAATTTCGATTTTTTCGTAAAGTTTAAAAGCCACAATTATAAGTGATTAATTTAATTAATTCAATATTGAGATCTAAATAATTTCATTTATAAAAATATCAAAGAGATTAATAATTAAAATTGATAAATAAATGATATCAAAGCAATATTTAATTCACATATCTCATTTATAAATCTGTTACGACATGTTGATTTAAAAACAATGAGAAGTCACCCATTTTTTAAATAAATGTGTGTGCACAAAACATGTTTTCTCAACTATTGGATTTATGATGCCAATAGTTTTACTCCTTTATCTATTTATGTAGACAACACACAAAACTGTAGAACTTATTTTTTGATAAATTGTCCTTAAAAACTAGTATAATTAACAAACTTATTTTCAGATGCTTGGATGCCCAAACCATTCAAATGTTGCATACAATGCATAACTTTATGATGTTACCATTTAGATGAATCATAAATAGTAACACCCTTAAAAGCTATGCATTGTATGTAACTTCATCTATAATAAGTTAAAGGGGAAGCTTACATATTAGTTTGGAGAAAAAGAAATCCATTATTTTTACGTGAACCTTATGTAACTTTTTTTGGATTCACTTTGTAAAAAGGTTTAAAACAGCTTTCATGTAGATTTTTAGGTCTTGCGCGTTATAACTGCTGACATGCGTTTAACTTCGATCATTTTTGATATTTTATAGACATTTTCGACGATTCTGTATCCACATGTGAGGTGCATCTCTAACATCAAAAATACCCGAATGGAATCGACGAAACAAAAATTGAACGTAACTGGTTGTTACAGTCTTATATAGGACGATAAACACCTTTCACAATTTTAGCTACCCGGCTATCTTTTTCGCAGTTACAAGAGAAAAACGAAAATGTATCGAATTTTCTGTTTGTTGTCTTCCATTTTTAAAACCTTGTACTCGTAACTGAATTAATCAAACAAAAAAAAAAACCGCAAGAGGATATTTTAGTGTCAAATGTCACCTTTCCAACGAGCATAAATCTGAAATTGTTTGATAGATACCTCACGAGATATCGATCACTACAGACGTCTACCGAAAAAATAATGGATTACTTTTTCCCCAACCTAATATATATACATTGAACAAAGGAACTCTAAAATCACAAATGTTGCATTTAATGTTTGTTATTCAGAAATCATAATTGAGGTAGTGTTTTCGAGTTTTGATTTTATGAAAATGCTGTGAGGAGTTAACAGTCATATGTAACTGTAGGAATAATCTTGATAAATAAACTGCAGGAATAAACATAATAAAATTTGCTTTTAAATTATTTATGAACAATTCTATGGATTAACTTTTTAAATTACGTGGCTGATATAGTATTCCTGTATTCCTTTAATAGTCATCTGCCAATCAATAGACCCTGGCAGGATATTACGAATTTGCAGCAGATGTATAAATTTACTAAAACTCTTCTTTAGGCTATAAGAACTAAACAATTAATTTGCATAATAAATTATATACTTTAGTATTATTAGGAAATAGTCAAGTAGAAATATAATACCATAACGATTCCTCAAGTTCTTAGATTATGCGATATATATACGTATATATAACCCCAGTTTGAACTTGAAAGAATTTTTATCTTTTTATTTTTATTTTGTCTATTGTATAGAATTATTGACAATATAACAAAACAAAGGATATAGTAATTTATATTTAGAGCGGTTTTTATTTATTTCTATTCGCATTATCGTTATCTACAAAGGCTGGTTAACTTCCGAACAAGCAACTAAAAGTACTTATCAGCTCAAGAGTACTTGAATAGTTCTAGGTATTATTTGTTTCACAGACGTTTACAGCTTTTGTTTTCATAACTTACACAGGAAGTTGAAACATGCAGGAAATGTTTTGTTAGTGTCTTACAGCTTGAAATGAAATGCACTGTTGTACTCAGTGTTTCAGTTGTAAATATCTTAAGGAAAGTTAGTTCCCTTTTCTTAATTAATCACTCAGAATAGTGATGTGCAATAATTTTTCGAACATAGTAAATATTATAAAAGATAAGAAAAGGATAACATATACAAATACATACACAAGAAATGTGTGCGAGTAAGGCAAAAATATTTATATTACTTTCATTCTTGATAATAAAAATACATAAATATGAACATGGAAAGGAAGATAACCAGTTTAGAGATTTTAAGGAATGAGCACAAGAATAATGTATTTATATGCATCTTGTTGAATGAAATATTCAGTTTTTTTCAATTAACATTCAGTAAGTTTCATTTAACAATTAGCCATGATTTATTTTCTACAAATTTTTTTTTCATTTAAACATTAACACTGATTATTGTATGCGGTTCGATTTGTAGAGCTATGTTCGTTTCAACACTCAAAGGCTGATTTGACTTATATCTACAGTTTATAGTAAACCCCAAATTACAATGAACCAATTTATTCTAACTGATATGGAAACTGAAACCTCAAATTGCTAACCAAAATATTAATCTTAATTTCTAGTATTGTCAACAGTAATAAATAATTTTTATTAAAGCAACTTTATGAAATTGTGCTTTAAAACGTTAATTTTTACAAGGTCAGTAGTTGCTGACCATTTTAAACTCAAAAATTCATTTGATCTCTTATAAAATAAGACTCATATATTTAATATATAATCCATGCAATAATTCATAAGACACCCTTATACTATAAAAGCGGATATTTAACACAGCTGTGTCAATTTATAAAAACGGATTTTTGATTACATGTATGAATATGGTTTCTTGGTAACACTCGTGCACAGTGAAATTTCATGACATTTTAATTTTAAATTTTAATATAACAATTGTTAAAATGAATGAGAATACGATTTTTACATTAAAAGTATTGAAAACAGGGATTTGAACACAAAGTATAAAAAATGCACAAAAAAGAAGAGATACGTGATATATTCCTCTTGAAAATCATTTTTATCAATGAGGTTATTGCTCTTTGATTATTTTATTTATAATGATGACAATGAATATAAATTACAATATTGAAGAAAATTTGTTAAGAGTAATAAATTTAAAAGAATATTTGTTTTTCCATAATTTTATGATTTACATATTACATGTCTTGTAATGTTAAAAGTTTCATCTGTATTTTATTTTATTTAATTGATTAATTAATCATCAATTTTTGGTTTAAGATATTTTATTATTATTTCGCAAGTATCCCCTCTGTGTAAATCTTACACAAACCTAAAATTCACCAAAAATAAATTTTCTAGAATTATAATTATTTTCAAAATCTGTAACAATGAGGAAATTCATTTGTAAAAAATGTATGACAGACCTATATTTTACAGAAACATTGGTATGTGAAATGAATACTAAAGACCTTTTATCAATTCCATTTTAAATTTTTTGCAAAGTTCATTTTACTCTTAAAGACATTGATTAAAGTTCAAAAATGAAGAACATTTGAAGAATAATGAAATTTAAAAGCACGAAATATCATGAGAAAAATTTGAAATGTTCTGTAGACAAACACATTTAAAATTTATCAAGAAGTGAAAGATTTTTATTCATAAGAAAAATAACTTAAGTCGTATAAATCTACTTTGTAATGTAAATCTACTTATTTAATTTAACATTACATTAACAGTGGTTTCATGTAAATTGATTAATTTAATTTACAGTATGTATGAAAAATAGTTTAATATTTTTGGCTTAAAATTTAACAGGTTTGATGAATTTCCATAAGCAATTTTGTTTAACAATAAAAAAATTGACACCAAATAACATTTAAGTTTTCACTACATACAATTATCTATAATTATTAATTTCAAATGATTTTAAAATTTTTGCGAGAAAAATATTAATAAATTATTGTAAATTTTAACCAAATTTAAATTTTATTTCCTGTAAAACAGTAAAATTGGTACAATTGATTAGTAATGCAGATTTTAATATGAAGTAATTTTAAAATTATTTAGTTTTATAATTTAGTTGATAATTTGTACGAAATAAACATAAATAATTCAAAACAATTATTATCTCCTTTTAATAATGTTCTTTTTGCTTTTCAAAGCATAATAAATATTACCTAGAGGATTGAACGATATGATGATAAATTCATTTGAAGTTTAACTCAAAACTTTTTGCACACAGTTTGCACCATATTTTACAAGTTTTATCAATGCAAAATTTGGGTATACAATGTACTAAAGTGCTATAATTTATGAAACATTAAAAATATAAAAATGTAATTTCTCTGAACATTTTGAATAACTTTGCAGTTTATTTAAACAACCTTATAAATTTAATTCCAGAAAAATATTCAAAAATAAAACTAACATTTTGCTAAAATTTAAAAAAAAAATTATAAGTATCATACATACTATAGATAAAAAGGTGACCTTATAACGGAGAATTTTCGGCAGTATGCCGAAAAATATATGCCAAATAAAATACAATATATGCCAAAAAATAGCTTATTTTTTAATGATTTAAAACAGTTAAATCGGAAATCCATATATTCCAAATTATATATAATTGTCCATGTTTTGTTTAAGCACAATTTTAAATCACAATGATTTGCAAACTATATATTAATCAGTTATTCATAACTTATAAGAAAACTATTTATTTGTAACAATTCTCTTTAGATTGAACTCTAATAAGCTAATTAAAAACTTTATTTTAATCAAGGTTCAGTTTGTCGATTTTGTCACAAAATTTAGTCATTTGAATAATTGTAGCTGGATGCTCCAACTAACATTGAAATGAGACGGTAAAATGCATAATTAATTAACGGAAGCTATTTATTGAGGCATCAGTTCCATCAGTTCTTAAAGCAGCAACTAATTAAATAGAAATAATAAAGGTTTAGTATAGTTGAACTCATTTAATTAGCGTTTCTCATTACAGTCAAAGTTATACGCATTGAATTTTATTAATTAGCTCTATAAGAGTAATTTGTAAAGTTTAGTCGTTTTCATAATAATTTCAGTTACGAATTCTGCATTTTTTTTACAAATAATTCAGCCTATTTATTTTTTACAACTATCTGTTTAGCTAAAATCTTTGAAAATATTGTGTAATTTTTCTTAGATATTGAAAACGTTAGGATTGGTATTAAATCTCTAGGTTTTTTGTGTTTTCCCTTTTACATCTGAAGACCAATTATCTTCAGTTTTAAGTTCTTTTTAAGGCCTCATGAAACATTTATGTTTTATTGAATACTCAAGTGCTTTTTGTTTATATGCATTAACTCAAATAATAATTTAAGTTGAATTAATTTTTTTAAACTAAATCTAAAGTAATTATCTTTTGAAGAAACATTACTACCGATTCAAGGGAAACTAAAAAAACAATTCTTTTGATGTTTTCTTCTTTTTAAAATAAAATAAACAAAAAAAAAAGGATTTATTTGAGTGAAGAAAGTTATATTTTATAGAAAATATAATAAATTACAAATATGAAAGTTTTCGTGTGTTCACTACTATTTAGACACTTATTGCTAAACATTTATACTGACCTTGAGTTACTTCGGTCAAATAGAACTTAAATAATTATATAAGAAATTCATTTTAAACAGAATCTTTGGTTTCATTTTTATTCATAAAAAGTTTTATTAAAATATATCTCACTTAGTGATTTGATTACATTAGAGGAATTCTCAATGTAACAAACTTTGGTATGCATTTCCTCCAAAATAAATTAAACTAAAAAATTACAGTTTGTTTTATAATTACTTTTATTATTAATACACAATATTGTTAATGCTACAGAATTTAATCCATTATCTATATATGGTATTCAAAAGTTATTTATTTAAGCAAAATTATAAAAAAATGTAAACGGTAAATTTTCGTTATAATTTATATTTTTTGCCATTTAAGAAAATCTGTAAAGTAATCAGCTTTTTTTTTATTCTTTTATTTTAACAATAACTAAGGAAGAGTTAAATAAAAGAGGCACACTAGAGATTCCAGTGAAATAAGCAAATTTGTTACTTGAATGCATTACACTTTTATAGACATTATAAAATATGTATGAACTATTTTGCAGGCTATTTTAAAACATTTCTCAATAGCATAGATTATTTTGATACTTCTCTTTAAGCTTTAAAAACAACATTGTTAACTATAACAGTTGTTTATAATAATTTTTTGAATATGAAGTTGATTGGGACGTAATTTAAATTGAACTCTGAAAGAATTTGAACATTCGTTCTTGAAGTAAGAGTTAAATACACGAAGAATTTAATTGAGAGTTCTGCGAGGGTGTCACTATGCAATTGCTTCATTTTTCCACTGAGCGTCAAGAATTAATTAATGAATGTTTCTCCAATATTACGTAACTAATAAAATTAAATTATAAAAATGCTGTTTATTTCAAAACTAATTTAACACTGAATAAGAGGCATAACATTTGTAGAACAGATTTGCTGAAAAATTTATATTATTATATGGATTGTGTAAATAATAACATAACTTTAATGATTATTATAAGTAAAATAGTTTTTTATCATTGTTTAAGCACAAGTAAATGCAGTTTATTATAACAATCAAGTAATTTTATGGGTAACTATAAGCAAACTTTAAACTAAAACAATATTTGACTGAAAATTTGAAACCTTTATCTTAATTTTAAGGCTGTCAGAAAATTTAGGTATATCACATATCTGCTTGCAGATTGTTGACAGATTATTGGTTACAAACGTTTTGTTTTTATGTCTTTCGAACAAGCAATTCTTACTTTTGTATAAGTTTGTCCAGGTAAAACTGCAAAATTGTAAATAAAAAATAAAAAAAAAAAAAAAAAAAAAAAAAGTGTAGGAATAAAATAAAATAGGAGTCTCAAATTCCTTTTTTAAATCATTGAATTTGTCTTAAAGCCCCGGAAAAAAGAAGCAGGGAAACCAATTCTCTACGAAACTCAACGAAAATCTATACTACGACCAGAAGAAAGTTTCTTCTATCAAAGAGAAAACTCAAATTATCTACAAAACATCAATCTGTTCTATCTTCATGGGTTCGCCGTTCTTGTATGATGACAAACTCAAAAACTAGGCAACATTGTTCACTTAGTTTTCAAACTGAGAAACACAATCGATCAACACATTGCTTTATCTGCGGATCATCCATCACCACGTCATTCTATTTCTCCATCTCTGTTTGCCTGCGTGTGGGGAAGGCCATACATAAATCCACGTTTCTGCAATTTTTCCCTGAGGACATATGCATCCCCTAGGCAATTTCTATGTCAACGTATTATTATCCGCTCATTTTTCTCTTCCTATGGTGGTTTCTCCTTTTCTATCTTATCTTTTCGTAGAAATTGTCTAAAATATGCCAGTGATATTTACCTTGAAGTGACATTACGCTTAACTTTACTTTTTTAAAACTTGATTTATCAACATATTTTTATACCCATTCTGGTTTTGTGTTTTATTTATAATACTGTATTCCTGAGTATTTTTTTGCTTCAATTATATTTATTATCATAAAACAAGAGAGATTAGTTAAGAGAAAACGTTGACTTAAATATTTACTCGTGATTTGTGAGAAAAGCAAACAGAAATGAAATTTTGTCACATCACTTGTAGGAACTAGCTTGAACAACTCATTTTTGTGAATAAGTATTAAGACAAATAAGTTATGTATGAATCAATAAAATATAAAACGAAATTAAAACAAGGAAAAGGAAACTTTCAAAGTGGTACTTTACAGAACGAAATTTTAAACTTGGATATTCCGATGCATTTACGGTATCATTTTGTATGTAATGTAAGTACATTACATTATCATATATCACTTTTGAAGATAACGATAGATGCAGTGCATCACTATCCTAAATCTCTAATTATTTAGAAATCTAGTTAAAATTTTGTTACTTTGAAGGTATCTGATCTAAATTTGATGTTTCTATTTTTCAAAATATACTTAATTCATTTTGATGTTAGTTTTACAAAAGTTTGTCATCAGGATCGTTAATCTGTCGGATATAAACCGTTAAAATTTGAGGTATACTTTAAAATTTAAGTTGCCTTTACCAGAATTAAAATTAAAGACTTGGGAAAATCTTCATATAGAGTAGAAAATACTGAAACTAAATGAAATAAAAAAAATTGCTTTTTAATGCCATAAAATAATTTAAATAGTATCTCAAATTTCTAAATGTAGTTTCCCAACAGATGAAATTTGGAAATGTGACCACTGAAATGCTACGTTTTGCGTATATCTACTGGAAGAGAAATGAATTACGTTGTTTAATTTAAATATGGGTTTTAGTATAAATTAGACCAGACATTAGTTCTAGTATAAATTATTTTTGACATTGACATCTACGAAGTATTACGTGCTTATAGTCTATAAAATAATGAGACTGAGAAATATAGTGCACACATATGTAAATAATCTTGATATTTAATTAAATATTGTCAAGCAAAAACTATATATTAAGGTTTTCTTAATATGTATAACTTTTGCTTGACGACATTTTTTGGGAAAGCTAGCTTTTTCTCACGATATATTCAAGTTAAAATGTAAGTCAGTTACGAATAAAAGGTTGGATTATTTGATAATCTTCTGGTTGCCTATTTCTGCCTATTGAAAAGCCACTCGCGTGCATTTAACACAACTAACTGCTTTTTAATTTTGAATCACGTTGATATGACGAAATTAACATTTAAGCAATCACTCTCTTCAAGCTACATCTCACCAGTGGAGGGACATAAGACCATACGGAATTTCCAACGGTTGTAAACTCTCTCAACATGGTATTCTTTGTTAAGGATATAACCCGCTATTTCCCGGCGCCAAGAACGGCGACTTTCCTCTCAAGGCTGCCATGGCCATTTCTCACAAGTGTTTAAAAATAGTAAATTTCAACTTTTAGCAAAGAATAAAATAGTTATAAGCAAAAAATTGAATGTTTTAAAGTTATTTCATAGGATAAAACATCAAATTTAATCTAATGCGGTTTTTATTTTTCAAGTTATGTAAAGAATTAACGGCATTAGGCTTATTCCTAACTTTTCCTTTTTTACATGCAATATATTCTTATCTTAAATATTTAAACGAAATTTCTATTAATTAAATGTAATTATTTATAATTAATAAAAATAATTAAATTAGCTTCAAAACCAAATAATCAAACCTATAGCTAAATTTAAAGCAAAATCCAAACTATTAAAATTTTAAGCAAATTCAAAATGCATAAATTAATGCAACAAAATATATATCTTACCCAATTCAACTAACCCGAAATCAAATGAAACAACTCATTACACCTCAATGATTATATAATATGCTTTCTAAATCAACAGCTTAAATACTGATATACTTAAATACTTTAAACTGAACATGAATTTATTTTGATGACAACACCGCTTAAAAAGCTACTAGAACAAATGTTTTGTTTAAATAAAAATTTAAAACATTCTATTTGTAAGCATAAAAAATGCTTGACTTGTATAATGATTGCAGCGGCTCAGATTAATAATAAAAATAAATTTTCATAAGTGTAACAGTTTATTTGATTGAATGTTCAATTTGTAATTTATTTTATATTGAAAAACTCGTACGGAAATTAATAAGAGGATTAAACTCACATTTATTTGCAATAATAATTTTTAAAAATTGTGAATCTGAAGAATGCGAGAAGATGCATTTTCAATTTTTCATTTTTTAAAGCTAATATTTACGTTTTGGATTTTGATGAAGATTTAAATAATTCATTAGACTTAGAGAATTTATTTTTTTTGTAGATTAAAAAACATTTTTCCTGATGTATTTAATGATAAATTAAATGGTGAAGGTTCATGTTTTGGAAAACAATTGTATTTATACTAAATTCAAAGTTTTAAGCTTCTATTATAATTGTTATTAAAGAGGCTAAAGAAAAAAAGGAAAAACCAATAGTAATAAAAAAAAGTTCCTATAAAAGATATAAATAATATTAGTAAGTTGAATTTAAATAGATATAACAAATTCGAAATTAAAAATTACATTTTGGTTTAAAAATAAAAACTTAAAAGGGATGATAAAGAATGTATTGTTTAAACTGAAATTTCATTCTGAATTTAAAAGTTGTTTTTGATTTAATTAAATTACAAGTTAAACTCTATTAAGCTGAAACAAATTGCTGAATAAAAAATAATTTATATATTGTATATTTAATTTTAGAAAAACAATTTATGAAAATTTATATTTAGCTAAAGTTATATATAATATAAGAAAAAATTGGTAGATATTTATGGCTTTTAAATATAATCATAGTTTAAAAAAATTGCTTCTATTTTATTGACAGTAAAATTTAGATAAAATCAAAATAGATAGTAAAGAAGATAATTATAAAAGCTTTGTTGATCAAGAGTTTGGGCACATTGTTACAGGGGACATTAATTTATGAAACAATTGATTTTTAAGTATTTTTAAGAATTTTTAAGTAGAAACTATCGATTTTTAAGATATTTTACTCAAAGGATCAAAATTTAAGTTTAGAAAAAATTTAGTTTCAATGTTTTGCTTATCTTAACGATGATTTATAATTTTTCATAATGAAATTATCGAGAAAGTACGATTGGCCAATTGAAGGTTTTTTGGAATGGAAAATTGGTATAATTGGGAATGTTAAAAATAATTTTTATTAAAATAAAGGCACCGATGGTTTCTTTTTAAATAACATACTTATTGGTGAAATTGAAAAGTTGAGGGATAAATTTATATTAACCGTGGTTGACAAGTCTGCAAATAATTTTTGTTTTATTTGTAAATTTTTTTAGGAAACTTTTGATTAATGAATATTGTAATAAAAATACTTATTCAACCATCTATTTAAATAAAAAATGTATTGAAAAAGAATTTTAGTTTTATCAATAAGATTAAATGTTAAATTACATAAAATTAACTACTTTTATTTGCTTCTAACTATTAAATTTCATAGAATATCAACTAAATTTAGGTTGTTATATGTAGTACAAACTGCTATAATAGAAGTTTAATTTTTTTTTAATTTACTTAATTTTATACTAAATACTATTAAAGATAGAAAAAATAACATTATTGTTTACAATAAAATATCATTTTGGAATTTCCAACATATAACAAAGATGATAACATGAATGCTTTTGATTTTAACAATTTATTTACTAGCATTTCACAAAATAAATTATTGGATATTTATAAAGGATCATAAAATAATTATCGTAATATAAACTTAGTTAAAAAAACTGGTTATTACTTTGTAAAATTAATGTATTTTTGATAAATTTAATCTAATGGTAAAATTTGTTTCTGACAGAAAAGGGGTATTCAAATGGGTAATAGTTTTTCTAAAGCATTTGATAATATTTACTTGCATTGTTTTGAATTTAAATATTAAAGAAATAATAAATTTTTGGTTTCAGATATATTGATGATTTAATTATTTTTAATAAATTTAGAATATTTAAAAGATATTTATCCTAAAGTACTTATTTTAAAAACTAGAAAAATACTATTATTATGATATTAATTATTTAGATTTTTAAAATTAAAAATCGCAAATAAAGAACTTTTAATTGGAGTTGATGATAAAAGATTAAGTCTAGATTTTAGTTTTGAAATTTTCTTTTTGACTAATTATTTCACTAATTTACATAAAAAGGTTTTTATTAACATATTTTTCTCACAATTTGAATGAATAAAATGCATTCGTAACAATGAAAACGTTTACTTGAAAAACGTTTCAGACAAAATTTATTAAAAAATAATTTCTGTGTAATTTTAATGATTTGTTCATAAAACATTCATAATTTTAACGGCCATATTTAAGACCTTTGAAACAAGTGTAATATGATTTTATTTATTCATTTTTATTTGCATAATTTTTAACATTTTTTTTTCTGTTTCAATAATTTTTGTTCAGTTGAGGATTGGTATATTTAAGCTGTTGATTTAGAAAGAATTAAACATATTCACAGAGGTGTGTTGTGTTTTTCATTTGATTTCTGGTTGAATATTTTGTTGAGTTATTTTGTAGATTTTTGAATGTGCTTAAAATTTTGATAGTTTGGATTTTGCTTTGAATGTGTATCAATTTGTAT